>PISX010023876.1:0-28960 GCA_004024625.1 Mellivora capensis | reverse complement strand
TTTGATAGGGATTGCATTAAATGTGTAGATTGCTTTAGGTAGCATAGACATTCTCACAATATTTGTTCTTCCAGTCCAGGAGCATGGAACATTTTTCCATTTCTTTGTGTCTTCCTCAATTTCTTTCATGAGTACTTTATAGTTTTCTGAGTATAGATTCTTTGCCTCTTTGATTAGGTTTATTCCTAGGTATCTTATGGTTTTGGGTGCAATTGTAGATGGGATTGACTCCTTAATTTCTCTTTCTTACGTTACAGCTTTTATTAGATTTGGTGTTTTACTTTTTTTGCAAACTCCAAATGCAAGAATGTTCATAACTGAGTCACAAGTGCCCAAATGAGTAGTATTTCTCGCCAATAGAAAAGGTGAAGACAATCCTCTGAGTGTAGCTGCATTGGGTGGTTTCCTTGCTCATAGCATCGTCTACAGGGTGACTAGTTTATAGCTTTCAGTCTGATGTGTTCTGGCACTAGAAAAAAAGGCACATATCCCTCTAGGATGGCATTTCTAATGTTTCTTATGCTAAAGACTGCTGGCTGGCATTTTGCCAGGAGCTTTGGGAATTGACTGATTTATGTATATATCTAATTCAAATTTACATTATGTAATTGGGCCTTCGGGTTTTTAAGAAATGGCCTTGTTTTATTGCAGTACGGTGTTCATTACAATGCATATTTTTAAGTGGAGTGGCCCAAAGAGCCCGTTAGGATGAGTTTGCTAATGAAATCTGTCCGAAACTCGGACCAACTTGATCATCACTCATGAGGCCAAGAGTTTCACTTCAGAAGGGAAGCCTGTAGTACTCACTTGTAATGGTTTGAATTATGCTTTTATTTCTCGTCAGCCCGAGAGTTTGTAGCCTCTGAGAATTTACTCCCTTGTACAACAAGGTGTCATTTTGTAGCCTTTCAGAATTTACTAACTCTCTTATACAGCAAGGTGTCATTTTTTTCCCCCCACTAACATGTTTCATCCTTTATTTTTCTGGTTCTTTTTTTTTTTTTCCCAGAGTGAAACTTGGAACTATATTAAGGTTTTTTTTTTTTTTTTAAGTATTTTATTTATTTTAGAGAGAGCGAGAGAGCGCGCGCATGTGAGTGAGAGCCAGCACAGGGTGGGAGTGTGAGCAGAGGGAGGGGCGAGCTGACTGTGCACTGAGAGGGAAGCCAGATGGAGGGCTCCATCCAGGGCCCTGAGATCATGACCTGAGCCGAAATCAAGAGTCTGATGCTTAACTGACTGAGCCACCCAGGCGCCTTTCTATTAAGGATTTTTAAATTTTACTTAATTTTTTTTTAAAGATTTTATTTATTTGACAGAGAGAGACATAGCGAGAGAGAGGGAGCACAAGCAGGGAAGTGGGAGAGGGAGAAGCAGGCTTCCCGCTGAGCAGGGAGCCCCATGTGGAGCGCGATCCCAGGACCCTGGGATCATGATCTGAGCCGAAGGCAGATGCTTAACCAGTTGAGCCACCCAGGCGCCCCAAGGGTTTTTTTATTTTAAAGAAATAAATTTCCTCTTAGATTTTTTTTTTCTTTTTAACTTGATGCTAGTTTGGTTGGTTTGTCTCAGTGTGGAAAAGAATAGAAAATACTGGCTGAAGGAAATTTTAATGTCTTTGCTGTATCACTTCATTTTTTCCTATTTGCTCCCTTCTTTTATGATGCAGCTAGAAAAAAAAATAAGGCAACTTTTTTTTTTCAAGAGGAAAGATTAGGATAATCCACTTCAAACCAGGAAAATGCCTTAGTGTTCTTTTAAAAACATTTTATAAGATAAGAATATTGCTCTAACTCAAAGGTCGTAATGAAATACCGATAAAACATTTAGTAGTCTCACTTCTGGCTAGTGAAAATTTGAGCACCATAACATTCTTTAGCTGCCGTGTACCTGAGTCTCAGCTCCCTGAGGGCAGCCGCCGAACCTCTTGTTCTCCTTATTAATATACCCAAACTAGTGTTTGGCCCTGAAGGTAGGCAGGAAATATTTATTTTGGATTTGACATAGGAAGTGATTGTTTCTTTGAGTATTTAATTATAATTCATAGTAGAGCTGTGTTCTGCATATATCTTGATTCCTGCTGCATAGAAAGCTAATGCAGAAGACAGTATTAGTTTTATTCATCGTTAAAAAATAACAAGTACTCCTGAACATAGAGCACCTGGAAGCTGATGTTAGAAACATTGGTCCTTAGCTTCAGCAACCGAGCATACAGGACAACGTTCTGTTTTTGATTATCAGAGAAAAACATGGTTCAGGTAGTTTTTTCATCTGTCTTTTTGCTCATCCCCTCACCCAGTGTATACAAATTTTTATTTAGTTGGAATGCCTGAAGATGGCATGTTATGGTAATTTTCTTCCATTGGATGATTTTTGGTAACTAATTCACAGTGATGTGTAAGATTTACATTCTGTAACATTCCATAACGTTTATTGTTTTCCTACTGTCAGAACAGTTTGAAGGACTGGATATATTTAATAGGAATTGTTTTCCTCAAGTAGATTATCACCTGTAAGTGGTTTTTGCCTGGAGAGATGGGACGGGTAATATTGACTGCCCTGAAGCTTTTTCACAGTGCACAGACCTGGGCCCGAACTCCGCTTTGGTGTGTCTAGTGTGGCGTAGGTTCAGGTGTCTGTGCTTTAGAGCTTTTCGGATGATGCTAAGGCCTGTTTGCTTTTGTGAATTATATTTACCTGCAAACAGGTGAGTGCGATAGATCGTTATGGGTGCTGTGAGCGGAACTGTACTGGGTGGTGTGAGGGCACAAAGAAAGAAGTCCTAGCAGGTACCTTGGGAGAGGTTTCATACAAGTGGAGACACCTTAGCTGAGTCTTGTTCTTCCAAGTGGTTTAGAGTTAAGGGAACCCCTTGAAGCCGCAGAGTAGCCCAGGCAAATTCCGATCTAGAGAGGAAGGTGCACAAAAAGACTGGTAAGAAATAACTGATTAAGTTTTGGAAATTGAAGTAATTGGCATGATTAAACTATAAGATGAAGATGGTAAAAAATAAGAAAGTTTTTATACTGCCAGAAACAAGGAGACATTAAAAAGTATTTTAAAAAAAGAAAACAAACAAACTATAAAGAAGGGAGAGTAAGATTGGACTTGAACTTTGGAAGGATACAGGTGACAGTATGGAACATGGATTTTGGGGTGGTGGAGACCGGAGGCGGGCGATGGGTCGGATACAGTCTCAACACCTCATTGGGAGCGGAGCCCTGGGAGGGAGGCCCACGTGCAGGGAGGGTGGTGCGAGCAGCTGGGGGGGAAGAAGACTGAAAAAGAAGCTGAGGAGGTGGAGTCTTGGAGAATTTGTGACTGATTGGATTTAGGAGACGAGGAGAAGAAGGTGATTTCTCCCATAGGTGAAGAGTGTGAGTGATGGGCGGGATGTGGGATGTGGAAGGGAAGATGTAAAGGCTCATTAAGTTTTGGAAGAAGATAGTGGGGTGGGGGTATAGCTGATGGGGGAGAGAAAGGGCTGCGGGGCCTCAGTGGAGGGATTTACCTTGGGTAGGAGAAGGTGTAAAGAACATCTGTTTCGTGTGAAGCGTCTCACTCCTTCCCCCTCTCAGCTCCTGCCTAATGCGTGGTGCCAACTCCGCTCTGGCATTTACGTTGTGTTCCCCCAGGCGAGTGATCCGGCGGGCCGTTTCTCAAGCGAAGGCAGCTGCAGCTTCTGTTTTTGCTGGAGCAAAATGGTAGGAAGTATCCTTGCTGAGCCTAAACTCAGGCCCCGGAAGGGCAAGGGCGGCTGCAGTCAGCTGGTACCATGTGGCGCCCAAGAGTGAGGTCGGAGTAAGAAGAGAGACAAATTGAGGGGGAGGGAGGGAAAGAGGGAGAGGGTGACAGTGGAATCAGGCCTTGAAGATACTGCGTGAGGGTGGGTCGTCTGGTCTCCTTCTGGCTATTCCAGTTACTTGGGCCACCCCCACCCCCTTTTTTAACTTACCTGTTCATGATGCATTTCCTGTGCATTAAAATTGATAGGATCCTTAACTGATAGAGAAGTGATACTGATGTGTTGTTGTTGAGACAGGAGAATAAATGGTGGAAATAACCTGAATTTTTAGCTGAAGAGTTGGTGAGCATATTCACACCAAATAACTTTGAGTTCCTAAGCTGGAAACAACTGAAATTAAGTGACTTGTTAGAGATCAGTCATCTGACAAGTAATAGCAAGACTAGAATTCAGATCTTGGACGTCCAGCTCAGTGGTTTTTATAGCACATTATCTTACTTATGCTAACAGGAGAGTTTAAAAAAAAAAAAGTGATGGTCTTTTGATGAGCTGCCTGTGGATAAAGGGAGAGATGTGTCTCTCCCCACCCCCCACCCCTTTTGGTGATGGTATTGGAAAAACTCTTTGGGATACAGCAGTACAATGACTTTCCTGCTCCGAAGCGCCTCAGTGCATATCTATTGATGTATTAGGGTCTGGGTACACTGGTTACAGCTACACAAATCTTTATTTTGAGACAGTCATAATTTTGAGTCGCTTCAGGGAGAGAGATACTTATAAAGCAGTAAAATCCTGTTTGAATGTGGCAGTGCCTTTTCACTGTCTGGATGTGCTTGTGGAAAATGTCTCCCTAGGACCTTTAATTTTGTTCCTAAATTTATAACAGAGCCACTTCCTGATGCTATCTATTGCTCAGGGTACTTCTGGTGATAAGATTGTTATTAAGTTGGGTAGGTGAGCTGGAGACTGTGTCCTGCAGGGAGCCATTTATTGTTTTGTACAAGAATAGGTAGTGCTGGGGAATCATGTCTCATTTTGGGCATCAAATGGTCTCTCACTTTAAAATCTGACATTGGCACTACTTTTTCTTTGATTTAAACAGAAAAACCAGCAAATGCTCATATGAGCATGAGAAAGATAACTTAAAAACAACCTCTTTTGAGGCATTGGCTCTATTTTATTTGTTCTATGGAAAATAAAAACGAGGAAGAGCACTACAGTAACATTATATACACCTATGTCCAAATGATGAGAAGTAGATGGCAGTTTGGTCCAATGTCAGTTACTATAATTCTTTCCCCTAGAAAAATATCTTTCTTTTGAGCCCCAATATCGATTTTCAGTTGGAAATGTTAGAAATATATAGGGCTAAGAATTATATATAGTAGCTTCAAATCTAAAGAAATTGTCTGAGAAAGAAAACAAAAGCTTTATTAAGCACTGTCTGAGGCAGAAGAGTATTGGAGAAAATGGAAAATGCAGGCTACAAATGATTGGCTTTTTAGGAAATACTAAGGGATCCGTTGAGACGAGACTCTGGCGCCTGGTCGTAATGTTACCATTGTGCCTTGCTCATTGGGCTTAGCTGTGTTACCCTCTCAGCGCACAGGAGTCCTGGGATGCAGATGATGTTTTTAACTGTCGTTTTACAGAAGAGAAGTCCTGAAATTTAGGTTAAATACCTTGCGCAAGGTTTCAAAGCTAAGCTATAAATACTGGACCTGAGATTTGAACACAGGCACGTTGATTCTCATGCTCCACTTTTAATCCGTAGGCTCTGGTGCCTGCAGGTGTGTTGTAACTCCAGAAGTGACCACAGAAGGAATTCACCTCATTTTGAAAAAGATTTTATTTTCTTTTTTGAGAGAGAGAGAGAGAGAGAGAGAACGAGAGCAGAGAGGGTTAGAGGGAGAAGCAGACTCCCCAGTAAGCCAGGAGCCCAGTGCAGGGCTTGATCCTGGAATTCGGGGATCATGACCTGAGCCAAAAGCAGATGCTTGACCGACCGAGCTGCTCAGGTGCCCCGACATGTACCTCATTTTTTGCTGTTTCTCATGGCTTGGGTATGTCCCCATCTCTTGGGGACCATGACTTTGGGAACAAGAATCAGCAACTGCTCCCCATCATAGTTCTTTCGTATTTATTCCTTTTCTGAATGCGATCCTTAGGCACTTTTTGGTATCCTGGCTGTTACCTATCTCTGTCCTTTATTTCCTTCATAGCACTTACTGTAAGTTGCAAATCATTGTATAATTGTGTTTTCTTTTTTTGTTTTGTTTTTGTTTTTTCCTCACTAATAATAATATCCTGTATTTATTGAGCCTTTCCTAGTGGTCTGGTTTGTTCTATATATTTTACTTCTATTACTGTTTCTAACAACTCTTTTAGGTAGATAACAGATAAGGAAACTAAAGCATGGGGAGTTTAAGAACCTGTCTAAATTTCCATGGGATTTACCATCGCTGTTGCTCTTAATTAGAGGCTGGCAAACCTTTTCTGTAAAGGGCTAGATGGTAAATATTTTAAGCTTTGAGGCATTTCAAGAATATGATATACTTTTTTAAAATGTAGATACTTCTATAATAGAGAAAAAAACATTTTCCATGTATTTCTAGTTACTGAAATTCAAAATACAATAATTGAGTAAAAATTTTTGTGATATAGGTCTATTTTTTTTGAAGATTTTATTTATTTAACTGTCAGCACAAGCCAGGGGAGCAGCAGGCAGAGGGAAAAGCAGGCTCTGCACTGAGCAGGGAGCCCGACGTGGGACTGGATCCCAGGACCCTGGGATCATAACATTTCACTTAATTGGGGTTCAAAATTAGTGTTCTCTGTTATCAAATCAATTGAAATGTTCTTCTGTAAAGACTCTTCTTATCCTGCGGACCACGTGAAACAGGTCAGAGGGCAGATTTGGCTGCAGCCTGTAGGTTGCTCCTTAGCTGCAGCCATGGCACTAAACTGTCCAAGGCCGCGAGTCCCATCGGGGTGGACATTATCGTTACCTGGGAGCCTTAAGTCGGAAGGCGCCAGTCATTATTCTGGGAGCTGCAAACACAGTACAGATCCCTGCTTTTATGGAATTAGCTGATGTTAAGTGCTTAGTGGGAAAATAAAGCCGAGAAGGGAATATGGAACAGGGTGTATTGGGAGATTTGAGATTTTAGGGAGGGTCTCTCTGGGGAGCTTGAAGCCCCTGTGTACCTCTCCCCAGTGGCATCTTCCTTTCTCCAAACCTGCAGGTAACCATCATTCTGCATATGTATGTAGCACAACTCTACACAATGCTTTTAAAACATATGTATGCATGATAAGATAGATTTTTGTGCAGCTATTTACATGTAGTATTATTTGTCCAGTTTATTCACATTAATATGTATTGCTTTAATCCATTTGTGTATCTGTTATCTGTCACTTTGTGGCAAGCCCCCAGACTTACTGACTTAAAATAGCAACCACTGGTTCATTGCTCATGAGACTGTGGTCAGCCAGGTGACTTGCCCATCAGGGCCGGGCTTGCTCGCTGTGTCTGGCCAAGTGCTGGACCTGGCTCCGGTGTGGGCGGGTCAGGATGAGGTGGTTTCTGCTTCACACGTTTTATCCTGCGGAAGGTTGGCCCCGTGTTCCTCTCCAGGCACTTGAGCAGGGTTATAGGAAAGCAAGAGGAAGTGTGCCCGGCCTGGAGGCTGAGGCTAGGAACTGGCACATTCTTTTATTAATGCACATTTCTACTGTTTTCGGGTCTTGGCGCTTAGATGCAGTGCTGCTGTGCATCTCCTTTTGTTTCGTTAAGTTTTGTTAAGGTGTGTGTGTATGTGCTTGCGTGCATGCATGGGTGAGAAAGTATGCATGTGCACATGTGTACGTACACACATAAACCAGAAGTGAGATTGTTGTGTTGTAGGGTATGCCCGTTGTTAGCTTGACTAGGTATTACCGGAGTGACTGGATCAGTTTGCGTTCCTAGTAGTGGTGTAGTTCTCACTGCTCCCACATCTTTGCTAAGGAGTTTTCATTTTTGCCAGTCCCAGTGGCTGTGAAATGGTATCTTGTAGGGGGTTTAGTTTGTATTTTCTTTCTTATTAATGAGATAAGCACCTTTTCATATGCTTATATTGGTTATTGTGTCTCTTCTGTGAATTGACAGTTAATATATCTTACCCATTTTTAATTGGATTGCTTTGTCTTTCATTAATTTGTAGAAAGTTTTTGGATTCCAATGCTTTGTTGGTATTATGTTATAACATCCTTTCCCAGTCTCTGGTTTGTCTTTGCATTTTTTTTTTTTAGGATTTTATTTAATTATTTGAGAGGGAGGGAGAGGGCCAAGCAGACTCTGTGCAGAGCCAGAAGTGGGGCTCAGTCCCAGGACCCCGAGATCATGACCTGAGTAGAAAACGAGTCAGAAGCTTAACTGACTGCCATCCAGGCGGCCCCCGTCTTTGCATTTCTTAAATGCACCTTGAGTAATAAGTTTTTAATTTTAATACTGTTGGATCTACAGCCTTTTCTTTTTTTTTATGCCTTATTTTTACTTGAAGTTATAAAGTTTATTTTTTTACTTTTTGGTCATAAATCAACTTGGAATTTACTTTTGTGTCTGGTGTGAGGTCAGGACATTTTCATGGACTCACAGCTCTTCCAGTGCGATTGGTTGAAAAATTTTTTCCTTTCCTCTGCTTTTATGCAATGTCAGCTCTGTCATACATTGAGTTTCTATGTGTACATAGGTTCTGCATTTCCTTTAATGTGAATTTCATATATAGTGTCAGGGAGGAAGACCTCCCTCTGGGTCCTTCCAACTGAACTTAGAATCAAATTGACATGAGACAAATTTACAGGAGAAAATTAAATTTAATAGATGTACATACAGGGAATCCACAAGACATGAAATTCTGAAGACCCGCAAGAGGAAGCTTCTAGGAGCTAAGGGAAAAGGGAGGGGCCTGAGCACAGGAAAGGGAGAAGACTCAGCAGAAAGGTGAATGGGTATGTTTGGAAAAACAAGATTGTTCGGTCATGCAGATGATGGAGTTCCTTGTTAATACTGCAGTGCCCTTGCAGGCTCTTCTTTCCAGCGCCAATCAAGGCTGCTGGGGGAGGCAGAGAGCCTTGCCTGCACCTGCTGGGTTCTTACTACTTTTAACTCGAAATAATCTTTAAGCCAAAGGGGCTCATTTTGGGACAGCCTAGCCTGGGCCCCGACACAGTAGAAATGCCTAGTTTTTACTTTTGAAGCTGGTACTTTTTGTTTACTACCGTCATCCCCCTGAATCTGCGGTTTGGCTTTGTGTGGCTGCCGCTCCCCGTGGTCAGCCGCGGCCGGAAGTGCACACGGGCGCGCCTCCTGACTGGGCAGAGGGGCAGGAGGAGCCCGGTGCTGTCCCCCAGCGCCTGGGCCACTCGCGCCCTCCGTCCCATCCCGCGGGCATTTCTCCCCGCATCATCAGTGCCATGTGGGAGTGTGGTCCAGTAAGATACTGGAGCGAGTCCATTCCTACAACTGCGACAGTGGCTTGTTGTTAAAGTTGTTTTGTTTCATTGTTAGTGTTAATCTGTTACTGTGTGTAATTTTTAAATGAAACTTTATCATAGTTATGTATGTATGTAAAGAGAAAACAGCATATATTGGGATTCTGTATCATTTGAGGTTTCAGCGTCTGGTGGAGGTGGTGGAACGTATCCTCCATGGGTAAGGGGGGACCGTTACAGTGCGTTAGTGCCGAGGTCGTCCTGAGTGAGTGAGTGTCCTTCATTCCTCTGGATAATAATAATCTTTTGGTCTTTTGGTTGCTTGCTCTGTGCTGGATTACTGTGCACGTTACCCGACGCTTTGATGCACTTGTTCATTTGTCCCATGACCGTATTAGGAGTGAGCTGTTTTTGTTCTCCTTTTAGAGATGATAAACTGAGGCACAGAGGGGGCCTGATTAGCTGGGATTATGAACCCAGAGCGGCTGGCCCAAGGGGCTCAACTTCAAACAACCACGCCCTCTGCTCTTTCTCATGTGAATGAGTTAAAAGTGACTCTTCTAATCTCAAACAGTTGAACATTGACTTCAAGTCAACTATACCCCGTCCAAATGTTTCACGTGGTAATTATTAGACTGCGTCAGGCTGGGGCCATAAAGATTTATTCAGTTTGTTTTTAAAATTTAATTTGGCTTCCTAAATGGTCATCTTTGAGATTTCCCTCTTTCCCTTCACATTGCATGTGAGGAAAATGTAGAAAATGACTTTTTTTGTTTTTGGAAAATGCTATGTGTTCGGATTTCTGGATTTTACATCTGAGGGCTAGTAGAGGACTTCTGTGTAAAGTGAATGGGGCCAGTGAGCACGTACATTTATAGGTCATTATTTTTTAAACCAAGATGTAGGGAGGATATGACTACTGGAGCAACCTGAGGGAACACATTGTTTTGGATAATCTTGCCTCTTCTTGCCTGTCTAGCTAGGCTTTTCAGAAACATTCTTCGTCCAGGCTAGCCAGCTACGGTCGCTCTGTTCCAGACTTCCATGGCACTTGTTATCTATGCCAGCTCTTTTGAAACTCATAGTTTAGAATTTAATTGTTTGATAACATTTTTATTACTTTTCTGATTGCTGTGGAAATTGTCTTATGTTCCTAACAATATAGTGATAAGCTTCTTGGGACAGGGGTGGTATTTTATAGTTCTCAGTAATGGTCTGTACTGCCTCTTAGCACAGTAGCTAACTACAGTGCAGGTGCTTAATAATTGTGTGTGTGTGTGTGTGTGTGTGTTTAGAGAGGGAGGGGGGAGGGCCAGAGGAAGAGGGAGGGAGAGAATCCCAAGCTGAGCACAGAGCCCAGCACAGAGCTTGATCTCACGACCCTGAGATCATGACCTGAGCTGAAATCAAGAGTTGGATGCTTAACTGACTGAGCCCCCCAGGTGCCCCTGTTTTTTCTTTAAATGCGGCTCGGTGAACAAGACTGGAGTGAGAAGGGGCAAATTTATATTCAACTTAAAATTTTTGAGTCTTATTACACAAAGATTTTTAAACAGACACTTTGTTCAAAGAATTGCAAGAAACAAAACATGAATCAGAAACAGTTCCTGCCCTCAAAAGGAATAGGCCATTAGAACAGTTTACAAACTGTAAATACAGTTGTTAATTTTGTGTACATAAGTACCCATCTTTCTTTCACAAAAAGGACTAGAAATTATTGATGATTTAATCGGGAAGATCAAACATATAAGGAGAAAGTCATTCAGCATAAATTGGCGTAAGTTGGGACGCCTGGGTGGCTCAGTTGGTTAAGCGGCTGCCTTCGGCTCGGGTCATGATCCCCGTGTCCTGGGATCCTGGGATCGAGTCCCACATCGGGCTCCTTGCTCGGCGGGGAGCCTGCTTCTCCCTCTGCCTCTGCTGCCACTCTGTCTGCCTGTGCTCCCTCTCGCTGACAAATAAATAAATAAAATCTTAAAAAAAAAAAAAAAAAGAATGGCGTAAGTTACAAAGCACTGGGGCTGTGGGTGTCTGTAGAAGAAGGAGAAGTTGTTTTGTACTTGAGGGGGGTTGGAGAGAGACTGAGGGAGCGTGTGATCTGGGCCCTGAAATAGGAAGGTAGGATTTTGACAGGTGAATTTGGCTTGGAGGGTGGAATTGTGTTTCAGAAAGATGGAACAGTATGAACCAAGGTCTAGTAGAGACAGAAAAGGCTGGCTGTGTTGGAGCAAAAGTAGTTCAATTTGGCTAGAATATAGGGGAGTAAAAGCAAGTAAGTTGGGGACAGTTTGTATAGGGTCTTAAATATCAGGCCAAGGTGTTTGGACTTAATTCAGTAGATGGTGGGGAGCCACTGAAGTTTTCTGAGTAATATGATCTGAGCCATGCTTTGGAAGATTAATCTGGTTACATTGTAGGTAATGAATGAACAGGAAAATCCAAGTGTTTTTTGTTGTTGGTCCCTTTTTGTTTTCTGTATAAAATATAATTAAAACAAACATAGGCTTAATTTGGTCATTAAATTATGCTAAGAATCTTCATTAATTATTATGTAAGAAAGAATATATATTTGCATTCTTACATTCAACTACCTTTTAAAAGTAGTTGAGGCCCTATTTACCTGTTGGATTCTAATTTTAAAAAAAATTTTTATATGGCATTTCTTTGGGGGCTTCCCCAGTATCAGAAGTCATTGTTGCATTTGTTTTAACAAAAATACAAGAAAACAAATCTACACCTTTATTTACTTTTCAGTAAGTTTAAATCCTTGAGGGGGTATAGCATCACATGGACTCTGTGGCCAATGGCTTTAGGAGGGAGATTGCCTTGGAATTCGGCAGGAACCATGCCACTGTTTCCATGAGCATGAGTTACTTTTCCCCAGATTATTCTGGTTTTGTTCAGTTTGCCACCAATAGTCACCGTGTCGTGCTTTGCTTTGTACATATAAGCACATCTCTTGCCTAGGTAGAGTTCGGTTTCATCTCGAGCATGAACACCTTCAGTTTTAGGAAGAGCTGTGTGTTCTCTCTTGTTCTGGAGACCCCACTTACCACCAGCAAAAATGGCCTTGGACCATAGCCTTTCAGAAATAATTATCATTTTAGAAGCCCTATTCCCAGTAGGCCTCCACAGGCTCCAAGATCGCAGAAAGAGCAGATTGGATTGCGTTTGGATTCTAATTAAATTTTTGCATTCGGATTCTTCTTCAGTTAGTTATACACTACAGAGAGCTTAATTTTCCAAATACGCAGTTCTGCTTGTAGCATTGTAAAGCTCCAAAAGCCTTCAACACCCCTTCATTTGGCCACTGAATGAAGTCTGAAGTTAATAACCCAACAATCAGGGCCCTCCCTCATTTCTCTCTCCCACTCCCTGACTGCTTCAGGAGAACTGTTCCTAAAACTTTTGTGGTGTCCTATTTGTCTCATTTACTCTGTTTTCTATGACTTTCTTATAGTCATAAGATTAAAAAGGGGGAAAAGTATGTTGAGGCCCTGAGAACTTAAGTGACTAGATTACGTCTGGCAGAGCTGCGATGAAAGCATTATCGTTTGTTCAAAAATTATTTTTTGTACTTGTTAGGTATGAGGTGTTGTGTCACACCTTGCGGTTGTGATGGTAAGTGACACAGACGTAGTCTCCGCTCCTGATAACCCGCAGTCTTGAGAGACACACAT
This sequence comes from Mellivora capensis, assembly GCA_004024625.1. Lineage (NCBI taxonomy): Eukaryota > Metazoa > Chordata > Mammalia > Carnivora > Mustelidae > Mellivora > Mellivora capensis. The sequence goes on along the minus strand of PISX010023876.1, from coordinate 16,060 downwards.
TAACCATGAAGTATAATTAAACCAGTGTTGTAATTACTAACCAGGTTGAGCGGCCCTATCAAGGAAGAGTCCTTTGGGGTACTTGGGGAGAATATAATGGGGGAAGGGGGCAAAGCAAATTCAGAGTGCATGTTGGGGAAGGTCTCTTCGTGGAAGTGAATTTTCTAAGCTGAGAATTGAAATGTGAGCGCTCCGGTGATCATGCAAGCCAGGCCAAGAGTGAGAAGCGCTTTTCAGGCTGAGAGAAGAGTATGCATGAAGCCCTGCCCCATGGGAAAGAATTTGGGGTAGTAGAGAACCTGAAAGAAAGGTCTGTGTGGCCAGAATGTGTTTTGATGACTGAGAAGTCAGATGATGCTAGAAAAATTAGGCAGAGACCAGATCTTACAGAGCTGTTTAGGTCATATTAAGGATTTTTCGTTTTATATAAAGTGCAATGGGAAGAAAGTGGCAGCTGAAGGGCTTTTGAGTTGAGAAATAGCACAACCCCATTTATGTTTTTAAAAATATTAATTTGTGATTAATAATATATCTTAAAATCTAACCATTTCTTATCTTCACTACCCCACTCTGGTCTAAAACTCGTGTAAATTAACTGGTCTCTGCTTCCGCCCTTAGAGTCCTACAGCCTATTCTTGACATAGTCCCATGGTGTTTTCCTTTAAAGTGTTAGAGCACAATTCTCTGCTCCATATATCCTCGTGGTTTCCCATTTCATGCACAGTAAAAGGCAGAGGCATGCTGCCACCTCAGGGTCTTTGTCCTTGCTCTTCTCTTTGCCGAGGATACTTTCCCCCATATCCACATGGTTCACTTCCTAACCTTCTTCAGGTCTTCATACAACTGGTGAGTCTATCCCCGGCCACTCTGTGTAACACCAGACTCCACTCCTGCCCATCCTTCCCTACCTCCTCTTTCTGCCTCTTACTGCCCTCCCAACATATATTAGAATTTAAGTTTCCATAGGTAAAGTATTCTGTAAGAAAATTTTGTGCACCAGTGTATTCTCAGTGCATGGAATGCCTGGCATATAGCAGACGTTCAGTAAATATTAGTTGGATGGATGGATGGATGGATGGATGGAGAAGGGGTTGGAAGGGTCTAGAGTAAAAGCTGAGTAGAAACTGAGAAGGCTCTTTGGATGAGTCATGATGTTGGCCAAAATGAAGGTTGTGAAAGTTGCCGAGAAATGATGGATTCAAGATACATTTTGGATATATATTGGGTTCAAAATCTATACTTGGATAGTTCACAGTTCATAGTTCACTTAACAACTTCAGTGTTCTTTCCGTTAAACCGCATGAAACATAATTGTTAGCTGGTGATATGTTAGTAACCAGATGAGTCTTTTTCTTTTTTTTAAAGTCTGTGTCTGCTGGTGCCATCATATTCACTGGTGACTGTAGAATGTGGTGTGCAGGTTATTAAGAATTTGATAAATATTTCAAGTGCTTAACATATTTGTTACTCTTATAAAATTGAACGTGTGAGACCGTGCATGCAGAAGTAAAATTAGCATGCAGTAGTTGTTTTAGTTATAGCCTAGGGTAGTGGTTCTCCGGTGCGGGATGATTTTGCCTTCTGGGGAGCCTTTGACAGTGTGTGGAGACATTTTTGGGCCTCATCACTTGTGGGGTGGTGCTGATGGCACTAGTCATTGGAGGCCAGGAATGTTGCTAAAACGCCCCACCATGCGCAGGTTAGCCGTTCTCCCGCAGCAGATTTACCTGGTCCAGAACAATGGGATTAAAACTTCACTTTCTGTGAGAGCCAGACCTACAGTTACTCTGGTTCAGCCGCATCTGACACAGCTTCTCGTCCGCGCAGGCTCCGATCAGGACGGTGGGTCAACTTGTGACCAGATTCACATGACCGACACGTGCGTGCTCACGTCCTTTGAAAGCTACGTCTGCAAAGTAGTTCCCTTGACAAGGTTATCTGTCTGTTCATGCGAGCCTACATGTGTAACACATACTTTCGAGACCTGTAGGAAAGTCTTTTTAAAAAGTCTCCGTATTGGTACCACATTTTCTTCTGAGGGTGGATTTGGAAATATCCAGTGCTTTCTGAATGTACTTTGATGAGTAATGATGTTGTGTAGTAATTTTTTTGTAAGATGAAGTTGAAATATGACCATAAAGAAATACTTGTTTCTAAAGATAGTTTATTTTTACTTATTTATTTGAGAGAGAGGCCACGAGTGGGGTGAGGGGCAGAGGAAGAAGCAGACTCCTCCCTGAGCAGGGAGCCTGCCCAGCCGGCACTCCGGGATCATGACCCCAGGGATCATGACCCCAGCCGAAGGCAGAGGCTTAACTGACTGAGCCCCCAGGCACCGCAAAATAAATCAAATTGAAAGCCGTGATCTTTTATTGTTTTGAAGCAACCTTTTGTATTAATACATAACATAGCTAAGAATCTTTGAGTCCTGTATTTATATTCATGGGTACCTAAAATTGGCCAAGGATTCCTAGGGGTTTTTCTCCATCTGAGGTTTTTCACTGATTTTTAAAATTCTTTTTTAGTTTTTTTTTTTTTTTTTTTTTTAAGATTCTATTTATTTAATTGACAGAGACACAGTCTCTGAGAGGGAACACAAGCCGGGGGAGTGGGAGAGGGGGAAGTAGACTCCCCACTGAGCAGGGAGCCTGATGCGGGGCTCCATCCCAGGACCCTGAGCTGAAGGCAGAGGCTTAATGACTGAGCCACCCAACTGCCCCTAATTTTTTTAATTCTTGACTTTAAATTGGAATTGTCAGGGCACCTGGGTGGCTCAGTTGGTTAAGCGTCTGCCTTCAGCTTGGGTTATGATCCAGGCACCCTGGAATGGAGCCCTGAGTCCAGCTCCCTGCTCAGGAGGGAGCTTCTTTCTCTCCCTCTGCTGCTCCCCACTCTTGTGTTCTCTCTCTCTCTCTCTCTCAAAAAAAGTGAAAGTGTCAAAGATTAATGTGACTTTTTTTTTTTCTTTTTAAATATTAGGCTTTGAAATGTTGCAGAATGCTCATCTGTGTTTATCCTGCAGGTGGTGCTGGTGGTTTTGCAGAGTTTTGGGTGCTGTTTACCACTCAAGTAAAATTCCCCTAAACTGGAAAATTATTTAATTACTGGTTCTGCTTGTAGAATGCTGTCTTGTAATTGTTGAGAATCAACAGTTTTATTACTGTTATTTTAAGAGCTGTGGTGTAAAAGAAAAAAAACTGTTAACAGGTTCTAAGGACATAATTCATTTTGTTCCTTATTTATCTATGTTATTTCTTGTTACAGTCTCTGGGAAAATTAATTTCAACCCTGAGTGATATTCTCTAACTCCTTTAAAGTTCCCAAACTTCATCAAAACTGGCAAGAGAACTAATTTTTTCAAATGAATTCCTTTTGAAGTCCCCCCTTTCTCTTCCCTTTGTGTGTTCAACTCCCCGCTCTTCTCCTTCTCTTTCTCTCAGTCTGTCAAGTTCAAGAGCAGCTCAGACGCCGTGAATTAGGTGAAACACAAAAGGGGGAAAGGAGACCCTTTTGAAGAACAAAGGCCTCCCATTAGGCTGCCATGTTCTTTTTTGACCAAACGCGCCCCCTGCATGGTTTCTATTGTTGTCCACATGCCCTGCACATAAGGTAAATACAGTAGATCCTCATTACCTCACGTTTTCCTCCTCTTCCTCCTATGCCACACACAACCAGTGAAGCTTTCTGGCTTTGATGTCGTTAGGCATTCTTATACAGTTGCTTTATCTCCTTAAAAAAAAAAACCACAGAGGTAGAAATGGCTGTGGAGACCAATGCACACCAAGTAAAACCCCACACTGAGAGAAAATTAGCTGATAGAGAAGCTGCAACCCAAGAATCCAGGGCAGGTGGAAGGAACCAAAGATTTTCCTGCTATTATTCTTCTGCTCTGGGCCTTTTAATACCCTGTATTTTTAAAATAATAACTTTGATTTACGCTCCCTATAGGTTGGTGAGTTAGTTTCTGCTTTCTTTGTCTATGTAACAAAACACACAAATGGGAATAAATTTAATTGCTGAGAACAGTTCTTGTCCTCATGAGAAACTCCTGCCAGTCTGCGCCTGCTGCTTACTGGGTGTTTGCTCTTTGGTGTCACGGAGACGGCTTCACTGTGGGTGTGCTGTCTTCGCAGTACTTTTCACTGGGATGGAGCTGAGAAACAATGATTTTTTTAAAAAGCTTTAAATAGGAAACAACAAAAGGGATAACCTATGTAGAAGAAACTTAAAATTTCACAGAAAATTATTTCATGTTCTAATACTTGAAATTTAGCTTATGGTCAAGTTGTTTTAATGTTGCTGGCAAAGGTCAGTGGGTTTTACAGGAAGTGTGAGGTTCTAGATATTTACCTACTGTTAATCATTGAGAAAAACATGATCAGGTTAGCAAGTCTTTAGGAATGGCCATAATTCACTGCAAAGACGGCGTATCAGATGATTAGAGTTTTAGACTCTGGTTTGATTTATTTTTATTCTTCAAAGAAATTGGATAGTAAGTGCTTGTGGTAGGGTTTGGGGGCTGTCCAAAAGAGATGGGAGAGGGAGAATGTTGATGGGAAAGAAAGAATAATATTCCCTTTTTTTGTATTTTTGAATTAAAAATTGCCATCTAGGGAAGAGCAAGGTTAGAGCTTCTGACTGTGTTTTATCTGATGTTGAACTAACGGTGGGCAGCTTGTGACAACATATAGTAAGGGTGTTGTCTTTTTAGGATTATAGAAGTCATTCAGTGGAGTAAAAAAAAACATTAAAGAAATAATTCCTTTGTAGGAATTTGTAGGAGTGGTAGTACCATTTTATTTGAAATCTGAAAATTCCATGAGGAAATTTTTAGTATTTGTTTCTTTTCCCACATGCATTCAAATAAAAATATATAGTACAATAGCCCTTCTTCCTTTTTTTTTGGTCCTGAGGATTTTTTTTTTTTTAAATATTAAAATCTAGCTAGTGCCTTGAAGTAAAACAGAACAAAAATTAAAACGTGTTAACTACTTGAGGAAATGTTTTGACCTTCAGTGGACCCTGAATGTTGCCTTTCAGGAACTGTAGCCCTTGGTTTTTTGTTTTGGGGGAGGGGGTACAGTAGTTTGCAAGAAATCCTTTGGTTTATGTAGTTGACAGCAGAATAAAAGGCAAAGAGCTTCTTGCTTTGTGCTGTGTAGGAGATTACCATTTCTGTTGTCTGTGCAGGATGCTCTAAGATGTAGCCAGGGAGCCTCAGAGGCCAGAGGGAGAGAGACTTGCAGTTCTAATCTTTTCTTGCTGTTGCCTCTGGTCATAGGATGGATTGTCTTTCTGCTTTTGTTCCTTGGGGTGGCATCTGTCTTCAGGAGAAATCACTTCACAGTCAAACACTGGATTGCTGAACTGTGGCATTTTTGCTGTTACTGTTATGCTGAATTCACTGGGAACCGTTTCAATATAGGTGCATTTAAACACTTGTTATTTATGAATGGGGAGAGGTGGAGAGTGAAATCTCATTCTTTACTGAATGCTCCATCTCCTGCCCACCACCTTTCACGAGCACAATTCTGCCCTAGCACATGGCTTTTCACGAATGCCTGAATATTTATGCTAATCTGAAAGATCCCCTGCATCAGGAACTACACATTTACACAGTTTCCACATAGAGAGACACTTAAGAAATTGATGATTTCTTGACACTTTCCAGTTTATGATTGTACCTTTCCAAATTAGTATTGATTTTATTTCAAATATTATACTTTGATGTGTACTTACAATGTTTCAGTTATTAAAGTAACATTTTAGGACTTTGTGGCTTTAAATTTAAAGAGATGCAAGTTTTTAACATATTATAAAACATTGCCCTAGTAATGATAACAATAATAATAGTAATTAGAAAGATAATAAAGTTAAATAATTAAAAAATAGAAAAGGCTACTTAACCAGGGAAGTGGAGACAGGGCATTTTAAAGCAGTAGATCATCTCTTTTCTTGAGATGCCATCTGAACTGTTACGGGTGAGATTTTAAACATTAAATGTATTTGTGACTAAAACCAGCCTTCTCAAGAATGCAGCCTAGTTGCCACAACCTCACAGGGGTCTCACTGTAGAGAACCAGACTTAAATGATGGCTGAAAGAGACGGGGCATGATAAGATTAGCCAAATCTATATTTATTGAAAGATTGAGCATGAAAAGATTTGGAGCTTTACAGTAGTTCAAAGAAGTAGGATTTATAAAAAATTGCGATGAGTGACTTTTTTTTTTTCCCCTGGCATGGGTAGATTTTGATTTAAAAACATCCAAGGGACTGGCAAGCTGTACCCTGGGGAGAGAGATGTGCAAGGAGGGAAGGAATCTGATGAAACAGGACTTTAGAAAGTTACTGTGGAAGGCTTGAAACTGGGAATGGAGAAAAAAAATTAAAGAAATATCAAGAGAGAAATATTTTTATAGACATTTGTAAATTTTTATTTCTGCAAATATTGTTAAAAATAACACAGGGATGGCATAAAATAGTCCTCAGGCTAAGAATGAGTTTTACATTTTTTGCATTTTTAAATGGAAAAATATAAAACGCGTTATACTTCATGACACATGAAAATTATATGAAATGGACATTTCTGGATCCATAAAGTCTCACTGGGACACAAGCGTACCCTCGTGCTTAGCATCCTCTGTCTAGTGTGTTTGGCTGCACCACTCGTGCTGCAGTGACACAGGTGGGTGCTTGTGAAGAGACCGGCTCGGAAAGATGTAAATGTTTGCTTCCTGGCCCTTTCCAGAACGTGTTTGCTGTAATAGAGGATTGCCTGCAGAATGTCAGAGTGAGCAGTGTAGACTCTTTACTAGGGTTAGGTATGTTTGATTTGTGTTTGTTTTCTGTGTTCTCGTACATATTCATCAAGAATCAATGCTCTTTTTAGTGAGTTTTGTTAATTCTGCAGAATGCCAAGATAGGAAATACAGCCCTTGTGGGGGGGCTTGTAATGCTTTTATTGGGTGGGGATATCCTTATTCAGGTTCATTAAATATGTTCTTACTCATTGAGATTTCAGAAGATCAAGCCATACTGAGAACTCAGTCTGAACTTCCGCAGTCTGCCCAGAGTTTTCTTGTGTTCTCTTCTGAGAGAGAAAGCATGGGAGATGCCATTGTTTGAACACCAGGAGAGCTATTTACTGCGGTTATGAAATAAAATTCAGCCAAGGAAATCCAAAAGTCTAATTAGCTGTATTAAAGGATTCATGAATTAGATCGCATCCCATGTAAGCAAGTAGAGGGGGACTCTCAGGACTTGTACAAAAATGGAAGGTTTTTATGAGAAGGAGGATGGAGCAAGAAAGTTATTCCCAAAAGAAAAGGATTATTCCAGGCAAGCTCACTTTCCCTTGGGGGAAGGGGCAGGTTGTCTTATCCTCTAGATTACGTCATTTTCCTTTGGGGGATAGAGAGGACCCTTGTGCCAGATTAGGTCACCAGCACCGGTCAGAAAACTGCTGACTGACCAGCTGCGAGTACATTTCTGCGGGAGGTTGAAAATGCAATCAGATTAGGTTTTGAGCCTCGACTTGGTGACTTGGCCTGAGTGCTGCCATTTTGGGCCTGTTGTTCTTCACACTGCTGTTTGTGAATGTTTGAGGTCTTAGAATTAGTACCCAAAGTTTGCCCCATTTGAGCCAACTACAATGAAATGGACAGTGAATCTTTCTTGAGAGTATTAGGCCTTCCAAATTTTGTAAACCCGGCATTTTAAAATGCATTTAAAGAATTGCACTGTAGATTTGCTCATTAGAGCAGTTGATTTGTTGGGGTTCCTAGCTAGCACAGTCTGCAGAGCTGGTGACTCCTTGATCTCAGGGCCCAGTGTCGGGGTAGAGTTTATTTAATAAATTAAAATTTAAAATAATAAAGTTAAAAATAAGATAGGACATTTTCCTTTCTCTTATCCTCTGGACCAGTAGCTTCTGTGCTTCCCTATTATACCTGCTAGGAGGGTGGCCCTTGTTGGGAAGTAACTGGGAGCTCTCCTGGGCTTCTCTGGGAAAAGCTAGGACGACCCATGCTATGATCTACTGATTTGCCTGGGTGGAGGGAGTAGTGCAGACAAGAGTTTGAACTTGTCCATTTTCTCTGATTCTTCTGCCTTCCTCCCTCCTACCAGCTTCCCATGCTCAGGAGAATAGAATTAAGGATTTTGAAATGTCACAATGAAATAAATGATTGGGTTTAACAAAATTACAGAAGTCATAGTTAAAAAGAAGTTATTTAATTTTCTTGTATTTCTTCTTTTAAATAATTGAGCCTGAACCATGAGCACATTGTTTATGACTAATTTCTCTGTGAAAAAAACAAAGGTAGTAATTGTAGATCAAACTCCTGATTTATGCTGAATGACCACCAGCTGCAAATTAAGTGATTCCCTCCCCCCGCAACTAGGTCTCTTTTCCTAATCATATCTAAAGAATGACAAGGTTGATATTTTCTTTTTTACTTCTTTTGGTTCACATTGTATTACTCTATGCAGGATTTAAAAAAAAAACAACACTTTAAGTTATTACACATGTTTTTCCTCATTTATTAGAGCTTAATCTCTAGCAGGAAATTTTGCAGTTAAATCCATTGCTTCTGTCTTCTAGCCCCCTTCCTCCCCAACCCTTTTAGGTAAAGTTTAAGGAGTTTTATAATAATGTGCCTGGATATAGAATGAAGCTGTCAAGAATCCATAGAGCTATAGAACTAATCACAGTACTCAGTTTGATTATTTTGATTTCTTTTTTAAGATTTTTTTTTTTTGTTTGTTTATTTGACAGAGTGTGCACAAGCAGGGGAAACAGCAGAGGGAGTGGGAGAAGCAGACTCCATGCTGAGCTGGGAGCCTGACATGGGGCTTGACATGGGGCTGGATCCTAGAGCCTCAGGATCATGACCTGAGCCACTGAGGCACCCCAGTTTGATTATTTTTGATAATTCCTTTCCCTAATTTTTTTTTTTTTTTTCTTAGCCTTCTAGCTCCCAAGTATTGCCTGAATTAATACCTTTTCTGGTAAATGTGTATAGGAGATGAGGCAATATTGAAGAGGCCGATATGATTTTAAATAAGTTACTTATTCATGTCGTTTCATTGGCTTTGCTTTTTGAAGAGTTTGCTATATGTATTTGGTGCTGTGCTCTGCATTAGAAAACTTCAGTATTTACTCACTGCCCTGAGTTCTAACATAGTTAATATATATGGTCATTAGGATTACCTCTCTATAGACTCAACCCTGCCATCAGAAAGATTGAAGAGTTAAAGTAGTTTGGTTCTTATTTGTTAATAAGTTCAGTTGTGTATATAAACCATAAATTTTGGTAAAGTTCCTTTTTTTTTTTTTTTTTTAAACAAATCGGTTTTTGTGAGAATTCTTGTCACTTTTCATTAATGTCAGCATCTCTGTCTAAGACTGTTGGCACTCCTTCCACTTTCCTTTGCAGTCCTTTCTTGTTTTCAGCCTTTTTTCTTATCTTTTTGAGATACTTGTTTGGAACATGCTGTTTTAGCCCTCAGAGTTGCTGCTGCTGAATTCCAGGATTAAGTTAACTTTCATCAGACGAATGTAATAATTATAGATGGTGGAAGCACTGTGATAAGACTAGTAGTGTTCGTCGTTCGTTCTTTCTTTCTTTTTCCTTTTTGGAAGTCCTTGTGCATTTTGCAGCAAGGAAGGAGGGTAGGTAGTGGTAAGGAGCATTATCAATTTGCCCAACAGGAATTACAGTGTTTATGGAAGGAGTATAGAGGAATGGTTTGATTTTTATTTTATTTTGTTATTCTTGCAGTGATTATCTTTTTCCCCCTGCAGATTATTAGAAGTTTCATTTTACTGTTTCATGACTTCCCTTGCTATGTCTGTGATAAAGAAAAAGGACTGATTAAGCCACACAAGAAATCCAGTGTCATTATTTAATAGCTTTATTTCCTTTTTAATTAATTTTTCTCCTTACCATTTATATTTATGTGTATTTTTTGAAAGTCATGGTTTCTCCTACTGGAATGTATGTTGCATGCGGGCACAGGCATTGGCATGTTCTCTCTGCTGTCCCCAGCACCTGCACAGTGAGCCGAGCTCAGAAGGTCCTCGGATACTTGTGGAATCAGTGCATACCATGGAGGCCAGGGCGGGGGGTGGCGGGTGCTCTTGTCTGGGAGCAGCTTGCTGAGCAGAGGCCACGTCCCACCAGTAACAGTTTTCTTAACACCAGGTCAGAGACCTAAGAGTCATTCCCAATAGCCCCTCACTCACTCCCCAAATCCTTATTATAGTAAAGTTTGTGTATTTTCTATTCTTTAGTAATTCCCAGATCTGCCCAATTCTCTGTCCAGGTTCTCTGCCGCCCCAGTCTGAAGAGCAGCAGCACCCCTGTCTTGCAGAATTAACGCCGGTCCCCCCATCCCCCCCAGTCTTCCTTTAACTGATTCTCCACACTGAAGCTGGGATGATCATTTGAAAATACAAATCCAGTCATGTCATTCTCCTGCTTAGAATGATTTCCGCTGCTCTTAGGCTGAAGACTAACATATCCCGTGCCCGCTTCTCCAACCTTCCCTCCTCCCTCCTCCCCTCCCTCATGGCACTTGAGGCACCCAGGCCTTTGTTCACATCCTCACAGGTGCCGCGCTCTGACCTTCCACACCCCCTTTTGCCCAGTCAATTCCATTTCATTCTCCAGATCTAACACAAAGAGAGTTTCCATAGGAAAACTGCTTCTTAATGTAATGCTTTCCATTTATAGCATTTATCGTAATTTATCATTATTTATGTCTGCGATGAGACTGAGAATTCCCATGTCTGTTTTATTCATTGCTGAACTCCCGGTATCTCTAGCACCTGGTACCTGGTAGGTAATTAATAAATAGCAGTTAAATGGCTAAAGTTTGTCTTTTCTGTAGATTTAAGGTATCCATTACTGGTCCATAGATTTTACTTTCAAGAAATCTTAGGGCACAGCATAATCTTTTTAGGCCTCAAAGTTAAGGATAATATTATGTTTATCTTTCAATACAAGTTAGAAACTAATGATCTAGTAAAATCAGCTGATTTCTGAGCTGGACTTGAATCTATTCAGGTTGTCTGGGAACTCCCATTTTTTCCTGCCCTGATATGCTGACTTAGGGATTTTGCTTTAAGTCAAACAAACATTTGAAGACCTATATTATGCCAGATACTTTGCAGACTTTAATCAGCTATTTCCCCTTCATTTATCTTTCGATGATAATAGAATTTAAAATAATTTTTTAAAAAATTTATTTGTTTGACAGAGATCACAAATAGGCAGAGAGGCAGGCAGAGAGAGGGGAAAGCAGGATCCTTGCTGAGCAGATCGCCTAATGCGGGGGCTCAATTCCAGGACCCTGGGATCATGACCTGAGCTGAAGGCAGAGGCTTTAACCCACTGAAACCCAGGTGCCCCGAGAATTTAAAATAATTTTAACCTAAGATTTGGTTTTTAAGACCTCTGTTTCATATGATTATGTGTTTGGGTGTTTGAATGTGATTCCTTAAACAATGCACTTTGTAAATAAAATGCCTACTTGAAAGCTATTTTTTCACTTGACTTTAATTTGTACATAACTATGCGTGTTAAAGGTATTCAGATGCTATTGGAATAAGGTTTGTGTCCCCAAGTTCTTCTCTTTCCCCTGATCATGATGGTTCTCAACCCTTACTGTGTAAGTCTGACAGTATCTAATGGTCTTACATTATATGTAGAATACTGCCCAGATATTTGGTTGGGGTTGGCAGTGTGTAACAAATGTCATTAATGGACGAGAATTAGCAAACATAATTGGGTTGGGGGAAGGTTTAATCTTGAGGAAGAAATTCAGTCCCCTGTTTTACAGATAGAATACAACTACCGACTGCTCAAAGATGCGGACCGAGAGCTGTTACAAGTTTTCAAATGTAGGCTTACGCGGAACCATTTCTGTTTCCCGTAGATGACTTCCCAGCCATGACAGAATGTATATACCAGAGTTAAGGGAATAACCTGTGACCTACCCTTGCAACTCAGATAACTGTTGAAATACTTGGTAAATTACTTAGAAGAGCTTGAGGAATATGTAAAAGGTGAGAAGAGATGTGATTCAGAGTGGGGGCAGATATGCAGTTCTTGGTAGAAGGAGCTACAGCATAGACGGTCCAAAGGGAACAAACCAGTATTTGTTGGAGTTGGGCAGTGATGAATGGGATCAAGTAGAAGGCTTAGGAAGCAGGTTTCTTGGGAGGGGAGGAAAAATTTTTTCCCTACCCTTCTAGATTCTTTTGACTGTATATTAATTAAATTCATGTTAGACAGATTAGCAGGAGAGCAGCTCCAAATAGGCAGTGGGGCTTTATATGCGTCCTGACCCAAGGAGAAGGGGTTAGGGGGTCTGGGGCCTCAAAGCATAGGAAGAAACAATTTTGCAGGAAGATGAGGAGAGCAAATGATAAACAAATGTTTGTCATCGGCTAGAATGGGACACAGAGGAGAAGCTGAACAAGCCAGCCCTGCAGACACCCCGCATTCCAAGACCTTGTTCTTTGTGGTTGTCCCCAGTGATAGCTCTCTTCCTGGACCAGGCCCCTCTATCTTAGAGGCAATTACAGGGGAGGTAAAAAGAAACAAACCTGAACCTTCAGGGCCTTTCATCTTCATCCTAAAATAATCCACATGTCAAAGTGACACATTTTGGGGAGGCTTTTTCTGAACCCCTTCAATTATGTAGAGTGAGAAAAAGGTGGTGATTAGTTGGAATTAGGATTGGAAACAAAAGCTAAGAATTCTGACTTAATACAATGATTTGTATTTAAAAATATAGTACAAATTTGTGATGTAAGAAAACTTCCTCTGTTGGTCTTGTGAAAATAAAAGTGGACATGATAGGTAGCAAAGATGTTTTATATTTGAGCTCGGTTTTTGTTTGTTTTGTCTTTGAGATTTTATAGCTGGTCTATTCATTCAGAGAATTTGGAAAAATAACCCTGAACACTTCCCATTAGTGAACATGTTGTTAGGCTCTCAACAAAACAATTTCTGCAGTCTTTTATTTTGTACCAGTATCAGCCAACATCACTTAAGGATATTGTTGGGGAGGAAGAATTTCTTCTGCCTGTCCAGGTCCTTGTAGCTAGACGAAGAATCAAGAGTTGACATGAGACAGATTAACAGGAGAAAATAAAACTTAATAGCATATGTATGGGGAATCCACTGTAGACATGAAATTACAAAGACAATGAGGCTTATTTGAGCTTGGGAGAGGAGTAGGGGCCTAAGGGCACAACAGGGAGAAAATGCATTAATAGGAAGCTGAGGAGATGTTTAGAAAGCAAAGGTGTTGCCCTATCCCCTCAGATTGCAAAGAGGAATCTTTGTTAATACCTTTCATGCTGGTAAAAACAGACAGTTTTGAGGGGCAGGTAAAGAGCTTTTCCTGAATCTCTGGGTTTGGATTACTTTTAACTCAAAATAATGTTCGTGCCAAAGTGCGCCATCTTGGACAGCCTGCCTTTGGCCTCTACAGTATGAATAGTACTATGATAGTTACCTTTACAAAGATCGTTGATAGTTGACATTAGGTTTTTACATGCCTCCCCCCCCACCTTTTTTGAAGGTGAGTATCAAAGTGGGTTACAAACCGATTTTGCTTTTCTTTGAAATTATTTTAATTTAGGCTTTTGTGAACCTTTGACTTTCCTTTCCTTTTCATCAAGATGGTTTCCTTTGCATGTTCTTCCCATGTTCTTTTTCAGCCCCAGCTAAGCATAGAAAGGGTGATCTTTCTCCTAACCCCTTCCCTGAAATTAATTGTGCTAAATTACCAGCTTCTTAGATATCATGCAGTCCTCATACCAAAGGCGTTTATTAAGTGTCCACAAGTGCTTGCTGCTATGCTAAGTGTTGTAGTAATAAAGTAGGAACTCTTGGGACTAACATCTATTAAGTGCTTTTAAAGTGCCAGGTAACACTAATACAAATCACATTATCAAAGGCATTCATATAACTAGTGTCCCTCTGCCCCTGTCCCACCAAGCTAAGTGTCTTAAATGCTTTAAGATTGCATCCCCATAGGAGGAGGGTGGAGCGTTTAGTTTTCATTTGGGTCTGGTTTAGATGAAGAAATGTAAGTGATACAGTTCTCCAGAGGTGCATTTATAGGCTAGTCTTACTTAAAATGTACATAAAGTATTTGGGAATGCTCTCCCAGTAGCAGAATGCCCAAGACTGCTATTGAATGAGGAATAGTGGCAAAAGAGCTATGGTGTGCAAGTTTAAATAATGCATGTGGGGGAAAATATTCTAGTTAACACTTGTAGGGTTATGGTTTTCAAGCTATTGCTAGGGAAATAGAATTGAAAAATTACTGTTTATTATTATTGCAAATAGATTGATGTACTGCGACCAAAAGACTAGTGAAAGAAAGGTTATTGGAAACAAGAAAATATTTTTTCTACTCTTACACCAAAATGATCTCCGTATGTTATATATAGATTTGGACACATTGCTTTGGCAAAAAAGGAAGGTCCAGAAGAGCGACAATTAAAGACCAGAAAGACAAAGTAATTGCAACACTTCCATCCGGGTTTTTACAAAATGTAGGATGTGTAGGCTTTCATTCAAGCGGTTGTTTATTGAGGGACAACTGTGCTCTAGGCCTTGTGCTGGGCTCACATTGTTCTTTGTTGCCTTTGTCAAACAGGATACTACTGGTCTTTGTGAACTGTGTCCCACTAATTGTTTTTCTTACGCTGATATGGGAAAACAAAAGATCTAGAAATACAACACAAATAAAAACCTTGAAATTGTATAAGATCACAGGTTTTAAATCTTGAATGGGTGGAATAAAGAGATGCAGAGTTTGGTTTTGTTTTATCAACATTTGGGACACAGGGTTGAGTAGGATTTGAGAAATGGGGTTCTAGAGCCAGACTATCTGCATTTGAGTCATCTATAAACTGGGCTCTTTTGAGAGTAATGTATGCAAAGAATTTAGAACAGTTACTGAACCACAGGAAGGGCTCAATAAATGGTAGCTGTTAATTTGAAGAACACTAGAACTTCTTAAGGATTTGGAGAACTAGATACTGGACAAATGAAAGATGAAAAGCATCCCCACAATTAATCAGCATGTCCTTAAATTTACTGGCAAACTGAAGATCAGATCCAGTGGAGAATGCCTTCCAGTAGAATGTAAATATTCATGTTTTTAGAATCCTGGGATATAATTATGGTGCTTGAGATTTATTAAAAGGGGTTCTTAAGGGTTGTTTGAATAACAAAAGATTGGCCTGCTGAATGTGGAAGAGCATTCCAGGAATCAGGATCAGTTTCAGAGGAGAGTTCAAAGCTGGAAAGGGAAGCACAGAAAACAGGATGTTAAATCCGTTTGTATGGTTCTAGATCAGTGTTCTCAAACGTGAGCACATTTGTTTCTCAGGAGACATTTGACTGTCTGGAGACATTTTTTTAATTGCATTGCCCCGAGCTGGGGCAGAAGGGCGCCACTAGCATCTAGTGGTTAGAGGTGGGGGGGTGGGGGAGTGGGGGAGGTGGGGGGGTGGGGTGTGTGTGTGTGTGTGTGCAGTTAAACATCCTACAGTGCCCACGATAGCTCCCATAGCAGACTTGCCAAAATGTCAGTAGTGCTAGGTTAAGAGTGTAATAAAGGCACCTGGTAATAGAAACCTACATTTATAATCTTATCTCCACCCCTTCCTCCATAAAACAAATATGAACATAGATTTAGCTCAGGTTAATCTAATTTGCCATGATGCATACAAACACATCCTTAAACTGAACACCCTGCTCTCAGTGTTACCTTTTTTCTTTTTTTCAATAGATCACTTTATTCCCAATGGAAGAAAATAACAATAGATTTAGATTAAACGTATCAGGGATCAAATCCCAGCTTTTCCATTCATTTTCCATGTGCCATCAAGCAAATTATCTTGCTTTTCTGAGTCCACCCCCCCACCCATTTTTTTCACCTATAAAATGAGTGTAGTAATAGTTACATCCAGAGTTGATAGACGGATTCAGTGAGTCAAGGGCAGAAACTCAAATAGAAACAGATTGG
>PISX010023875.1:0-28957 GCA_004024625.1 Mellivora capensis | reverse complement strand
TTCTAGGATTCTGATGGATTCCTGTCTCACGTTGAGGTCCTTTATCCATTTCGAGTTTATCTTTGTGTACGGTGTAAGAGAATGGTCACGTTTCATTGAGATACCACCTCACACCAGTTAGAATGGCCAAAATTAGCAAGACAGGAAACAACGTGTGTTGGAGAGGATGTGGAGAAAGGGGAACCCTCTTACACTGTTGTGGGAATGCAAGTTGGTGCAGCCACTCTGGAGAACAGTGTGGAGATTCCTCAAGAAGTTAAAAATAGAGCTTCCCTATGACCCTGCAATTGCGCTACTGGGTATTTACCCCAATGATACAGATGTGGTGAAAAGAAGGGCCATCTGTACCCCAATGTTTATAGCAGCAATGGCCACGGTTGCCAAACTGTGGAAAGAACCAAGATGCCCTTCAACAGACGAATGGATAAGGAAGATGTGGTCCATATACGCTATGGAGTATTATGCCTCCATCAGAAAGGATAGCAACATGGACGGGACTGGAAGAGATGATGCTGAGTGAAATAAGTCAAGCAGAGAGAGTCAATTATCATATGGTTTCACTTATTTGCGGAGCATAACAAATAACACGATGGACATGGGGAGATGGAGAGGAGAAATGAGGGAAATTGGGGGGGAGATGAACCATGAGAGACTATGGACTCTGAAAATCAACCTGAGGGTTTTGAAGGGGCGGGGGGTGGGAAGTTGGGGGAGCCAGGTGGTGGGTATTATGGAGGGCACGCATTGCATGGAGCACTGGGTGTGGTGTAAAACTATGAATTCTGTTGGGGCGCCTGGGTGGCTCAGTGTGTTAAAACCTCTGCCTTCAGCTCACGTCATGATCCCAGGATCCTGGGATCGAGTCCCGCATCTCTCTGCTCGGCAGGGAGCCTGCTTCTCCATCTCTGTCTGCCTGCCTCTCTGCCTACTTGTGATCTCTGTCTGTCAAATAAATGAATGAAATCTTAAAAAAAAAAACAGAACTATGAATTCTGTTACGCTGAAAAGAAATGAAATAAAAAAATGTGTATTTAATGATACTCAACTGGAGACTTTTAATAATATGATGAATGTTATGTTATTCTCTGAAGATATCAACAGTTCCTCAGTGAGCTTGGAAATAAAGTTCAAATGATGACAAGAATGAAAACTATACCTGGTGTCAGTTGTATGGACCTTTCCTCACTGAGATTTACCAGGTTGCTTCTACTGCTGGTTGACTAATTTTCTAGTAGCTTTGGCCAACTCCAATTTCAAGATAGGATATCATATGTTCTCAACACAGTGTGTGACATGCTGTCTGATTAGATTGGTCCAAATACATTGTGAAGGGTATAGCAACTTGTCTTTTTAAATTTTATATTTGAATTTCTTTTTTTTCATGCCCTTCTTCTACTACCATCATAGATTAGCTTACCGTGTTCTATACAGGCATGATATATGTACTATTGCCTCAGATCAATCAGTCCACTTCATAGAGAAAGAATAATGCCAGTGGGATTCACTGTCTTATCATGCAATTCCTTATCGCAGAGCAGCTGAATTGACACAATGTTGGAATAGTTTACTGAAAGCTCAATTGTGGTACCAACTGACAACCTTGTAAATGTGGTGTCGTGACCCAGAGATATATATAGAATATTGTCCTTCTCACATACTAGTTAGAGAAGTGACTTCTCAGGATTATACCTAATGACCTACTTAAATAGTTTTTGCTTCCCATCACATGATTCTTAGTTTTATAAGTATAGGGATTTTAATTGCTAGGGCACACATGCTTTTGCCCTTGGAATCCTAGGTTTTTTTAAATTAAATTAAATTTAAAATTTTAAAAGATTTTATTTATTTTTTTGTGAGTGAGAGCAGGGAGGGAGAGTGAGAGGGAGAAGCAGCCTTCCTGCTCAGCAGCGAGCCCCATGCTGAGCTGGATCCAATGACTTGTATCACAACTGGAGCTGAAGGCAGCTGCTTAACCAACTGAGCCACCCAAGTGCCCCCCCCTTTTTAAAAAATATTTTGTTTATTTGTCAGAGAGAGAGAGAGCGTGAGCACAAGCGGGCAGAGTGTGGCAGGCAGAGGCGGAGAGAGAAGCAGGCTCCCTGCTGAACAAGGAGCCCAATGCGGGACTCGATCCCAGGACCCTGGAACCATGACCCGAGCTGAAGGCAGCGGCTTAACCAACTGAGCCACCCAGGCATCCCCCAGGTGCCCCTTTTTAAAAAATTTTAATTCCACTGTAGTTAATATACTACATTATATTAATTCAGTTAATTTCAGTTGTACAATATAGTAACTCAACAATTCCATATATTACTCAGCTTCTCATCAAGAGAAGTATATACTTTTTTTTTTTTTTAAGATTTTATTTATTTGTCAGAGAGTGAGAGAGAGAGAGAGAGGGAGAGAGGAGAGAGCAGGGGAGTGGCTGGGGAGGGAGAAGCAGAGTCCCCACTGAGCAATGAGCCCGGTGCAGGACTTGATCCCAGGACCCTGGTATCAAACCGGAGCTGGAAGCAGACGCTTAACTGGCTGAGCCAAACAGGCTCAGCCACCATACCTGAGAGGTATACTCTTAATCCTCTTCACTTGTTTCACCTATCATCCATCCACTTTGCCTCTGGTAACCAGCAATTTGTTAAGAGTCTGTTTTTTAGTCTCTTTTTCCTTTGTTTGAATGAGATCATATGGTATTTGTCTTTGACTTTCACTTAGCATTGTATTCTCTAGCTCCTATTGCAAGTGATAAGATTTCATTATTTTTTATGTTGAATGATATTCCATATATATGCATATAAACATGCATACATATGGCACAGTTTTATCCATTCTGTTGATATCAATGGACATTTGGGCTGTTTTCATAATCTGGCTATTAATAATATGCTGTAATAAACATAAGGGTGCATGTATCCTTTTGAATTAGTGTCTTCGTATTCTTTGTGTAAATATCCAGTAGTGTGATTACTGGATCATATGGTTCTATTTTTAATTTTTTGAGGAACCTCCATACTGTCTTCCACAGTGGCTTCACCAGTTTGTATTCCCACCGATGGTGCATAAGGATCCTTTTTCTCTATATACTCACAATGCTTGTTGTTTTGGAATCCTAATTCTTATAGTGAGCAATAGGTGATGATCTTTGAACTTTGGCTTGGAGAGTGCCTTTGTCTCCTCATATTACCTGGACCCTAGTTTTTATAAAATGTCCATATTCCTCTCAGCTGTTTACAGTGCTTAGGATAATGGTTCTACTAAAGTAGGTGCTTAATTGTAGCATCTGGCTGTTTGGCTTCCTCATGCCTATAGAGGAGTAGGTAAAAAAGGAGATCATAGATTAGTTGGGATGATTGACTTTGTCTATAAAATGGATACATAGTTGTTTGTTGCAAGTAGACACCAAGAGGATTTGGTAGAGTCATGGGATTCCCTGAGATGCCTCTTCCCATTGCCATGCAGAGTAATAAGGTTAATAGAAATTTTCTTGCAGCCCTCCAGCAGAAATGTTAAGGGCTCAGACTTCTAAAAGATGTAGGTTTGGATTACTGTACTAGACAAATTACTCATCAAGAAGTGTTTTTTGAAATGTGACCTGAATGCAAGGTATATGGAATGAATACTGGAGAAAGTATTCCCAAATACTAGCTAAGGCAGAAATTAGGCCTTAGTTTTTTATTTTTATTTATTTATTTTTATTAACATATCATGTATTATTTGCCCCAGGGGTACGTGTCTGTGAATCATCAGGCTTATACATTTCCCAGCATTCACCATAGCCCATACATACCCTCCCCAATGTCCATAATCCAATCATCCTATCCCCATCCCCCTGACCCCCCAGCAACTCTCAGTTTTTTTCCTGAGATTAAGAGTTTCTTATGGTTTGGCTCCTTCCCCGGTCCCATCTTGTTTTGTTTTTTCCCTCTCTAACCCCCCCCACCCTCTGCCCTGCCTCTCAATTCCTCATATCAGAGAGATCATATGATAGTTGTCTTTCTCTGATTGACTTATTTCACTTAGTATAATACCCTCTAGTTCATCCATATCATTACAAATGGCAGGATTTCGTTTTTTGAGGTTTTTTTTTTTTGTTTGTTTGTTTTTTAGTTTTTTGATGGCTGTCTAGTATTCCATTTTATGTATATGCCTCATTTTCTTTATCCACTCATCTGTTGATGGACATCTAGATTTTTTCCATAGTTTGGCTATTGTGGACATTGCTGCTATAAACATTCAGGTGCATGTACTCCTTTGGATCACTACATTTGTATCTTTAGGATAAATACCCAGTAGTGTAATTGCTGGTTTGTAGGATAGCTCTATTTTCAACTTTTTGAGGAACCTCCATACTGTCTTCCAGAGTGGCTGCACTGGCTTGCGTTCCCACCAACAGTGTAGGAGGGTTTTCCTTTTTCTGCATCCTTGCCAATATCCGTCATTTCCTGACTTGTTAATTTTAGAATAAAGCCTTAGTTTTATTTGTGCTCTTTATGGCTGATAGAGGACAATAATTATTTTCTCTTTTACTTTTGAAATAGGAATTACAGTAATTAAAATGAAAGTTTTTAGTGAGTAATGACAGTGAATCCCACTGGCATTATTCTTTCTCTATGAAATAGGTTGGTTGATATGAGGCAGTTCTCTTGTTAGAAATTGATATGGTATGTGCTTATAGCTGAGTTAGAATAATTCTGGACTCTTCTAGATATCAATAGATACTAATTCTGGATGTAGTTGCTTAAAGTGGGAGGGGTGTGATTATATTGCCCTTGTGGCTGGATAGTTGGGTTGTGGCATTCTTGGATATACAGGAGGTAGGGAGAGTTGGGATATGCTGCAAGGCCAGGGGTTGGCATGCTGTGAGTACCTTTTTGGGGGTAATGCTCAGGATATAGCCATTTTCTTTCTCAGGGACTTTCCCCCAAAACCTATGGTAGGATTTCTGTTGGCCATGGTGGTGCCATGTAGCCTTGACTCTACAGCTACATCTGAACTACAAGGAGTGGCAACTGACTGACTAAAGCTGGGAAACTCCAATTCCTTCTTAAGGAAATTTGAAATTTGGTGGTTGATAGGATTGAATCACATTAATAGTACTGCGGCAGAGAGTAGGTTCCCAAATTTCTGCTATAGAGGTCCCATAGCTCATTTGGTTTTTGTTATTTCAAAAGTAGTTCTTGACCTCTTTTTTTTATTTCCGTTGAGAGTGTAAGTGTTCTATTAATAAATTCTTTTTATTTGTGTTGATTACAGTTGGTTTTCTATCTATTTCTACCAAGAGTCTTAACTCATCCTGGTCATATGTAAGTAAGTGGTATGAACCAAAAAAGGAGTTTAATATTTGAATTTTGACAATAGACTGAAGATGTAGAAGTGGTTGTGAGGAACAAGGAAGATGTTGACCCCTACTTCCCAAAAGTTGAAAAGGTATAGTACTTCTCTTGTAAAAGAGAGTTTTCAAGTTATTAAAAGGAGGTAGAAGCAGGGTCATAGCCTAAGGCTGACAATGTTACTTAGCGTTCTCACAAGAGATTTGGGGTTTATAGAGGAATGGAGAAGGGGTTACATAGCAGATGTTCCATAAATATTTATTGAATGTGGAAAAAAATGGGGAGAATGAGCACTTCTCATTATAACCTTAGTGAAGAATGCTGTGTCTGTCTCATTGACCTGGGTTCTTCAAATGATAACTCACTTGCATAACTACATCTCCAGGGCAAAACTGCCAGAGCTTTTATTCTCTCTGGGGCCATGTTCTCTTTCCTGCCACTCATCCTTGGTAAATACTATTTCAGTAGAGGGGTTTAGTTAGAAGAGGTTTAAATAACTTAGACTTTTAGGCAGAAGTTTCAAGATCTCTCTCTCTCTCTTCCCTCATAAAAGTTCTCTGGACTTATGCAGATTTTCTAACAAACATCAATGGTACTGGGGAAAGAAATTAAAGTTCCACTTTCACCTTATATAATATGGGATATTAATTAGCTTAGTGCTAACTGTGAAAACAAATAGACTCCAAAACATTTTGGACTTTTGAAAAATGGCTTCAGCATATTTCTTGCTCATGTCACATTACTGGAGGGTAAACAGGTCAGTGGGTTGGTTATACTCCTTGTGATCATTTAGGGGACTCGGGTAGGGAGGCTTGTCATCATCAGCATGTGGCTGTCAAGGTCACCTTAGGATACTGTCTACATCCCAGCTAGACTGAAAATGAAAAGAGCATGGAAGTTTTGTCCAGAGTGGACTGTATATCACTTCTGTCCACATTCAGTTGGCTAGAATTTAATCTCAGAGTCACCTAACTTTCAGGGTGCCTGGGAAATGTAGTCTACTTTGCAGGCAGGAACAATAGACTATATATTTGGATGATCAGCTAACAGTCTATCTCCTGTGGTTATCCACCATTACCCAGATTTCACCTCTCAGCAGTTCTGATAATTACAAGTTTTTTATACTTTAAAACAAAAGAAAGTTGGTGCCTTTGCCTCTCTTCACAGTTCCTGTAAGTTTCATGACTCAAAAATAAGGTTCATACAGGGGGAGGAAAAGTAATAGATTTGAATAAGTTAAATTATATACACTTGCATTTTGCCATGTATATTCAAAATCACTAAACACATTTTTGTATTCAGTCCTTGTTATCAGCCTGTAAAATTCTAAGCTACAAAATAATCATCCTTCACAATAACAATTCTAGGAGCAGGAAAGATAAGTCAAGCTGGGATTTGCAGATTGGGAGTAAGTGTTAAAGTGAATGGGACTGGAGGTGGTTCCAGGAAGCTAGCAACTAGGCTAGTGTTAGGGGTAGAATTCAGATAGGGAAGGAAGGAGGAAACTAATATAGGCACCCAAGGAGAGAGAAAGTAGGAGGCTCTCTGCCTTATTTATAGGAACTTTCAGTATACTTATTTTTGGGCAGGAGTCAGGCCTGTGGTGTGGGCTACCTGCAGAGAAGAAAGCAGGTAAATAGGCTTGCCTGGCTGGAGGCAGGATTGAAGAGACAGCTTTACAGCTTGTGCTCAGAAGAACTTTCATACTAACTCAGGATTAACACATTGTTCTTGTGGCTTTTGGATTTGAAATGACTATGATGCAAAGTTGGTGACACCAGGGGAAATTAATAAAATATAAGATTATTCACATTCAGGTTTGTTGATTTTTTTCTTATTTCTTTTTATTTATATTTCATTTATTTTGAGTATGGCTGACATAATGTTACATTGGTTTCAGGTGTAAAACATAGTGATTGGACAACTCTCTATCTTCTGCTATACTTACCACAAGGATGGCTACCATCTGTCACTATAGTGTGTTCTACCTCTCATTCCCATGACTTATCCATTGCATAACTGGAAGCCTGTTTTTCCCAATTCCCTTTACCCATTTTGCCCCCACCCCAGCAACCGTTAGTTTGTTCTCCGTATTAATAGGTCTGATTCTCCTTTTTTGTTTGTTTATTCATTTGTCTTATTTTTTAGATTCTCCGTATAAGTGAAGTCATATGATATTTGTCTTTCTCAGTCTGAACCTCATTTAGTATAATACCCTCTAGGTCCATCCATGTTGCAAAGGGCAAGATCTCATCCTTTATTTTGTTTCTACTGTGATGATTGAAATTAGATTAATTTTTGGGTGTCCAAGGTACAGTGAAAATTAAGGCTTGTGCCCAGTAAGACCAGTAAGAATCAATCTTAGTCAAAGGAAAAGAAGTTTTAAACTTTGGTGCTGCCTGTGGTCTATGAAATATAAATGTTTCTCGGATGACTAGCTGACTGGTGACTCTGCAACTATAGGAAGACATTAACTCTAAGAACACTAGGTACAAAGGGAAATGCTTGTGATTACATGGCTAACCAAAACTATATGCAATGAGGTTTGAAAACTATAAGCCTAGTACTTTTCTTTTAGGTTTATTGATACTATGAAAAGTACTTTACATTCATACCAGTTTTGTATGGTTTTATAAGATGAGGAATTACACAGCAAAGAAAGTAAACATATAAATTGTGGCATCATTTGTAACTTGTATTATTGGAACATAATGAGACAGGGTAGAATAGTTATTCACTGAGGTTCTAGAGTCAGAACTGGGCTCAAATCCCAACTTTCCTTTACTAGCTTTGTGTCCTTGGACGAGTTATTTTACTCACATAAACCTCTGTTCTCATCTGTAAAATAGAGATAATAACCATATCCAAAGGCTATGAAAATGAAAAGTTCATTTTTGTTTTGTTTTGTTTTTGGTGACTCCTTTGGCTGCAAAACCTGAGGTGGGCAGAAAGTTATAGTCTTTCTATATCGAATTTAGTGTGTGTCTTTATGTGGCAGATATATTAATATATTTGATTAATGTATGCTGCCTCAGACCCCACTCAAGGTAGCTTCCATTTATTCCTCCAGATTCACTCTCCACCCAGCTATGTGCCTGGAAGTCTGACCTTCTACAATTTCTATTTACAGGCTCCCTTGCAGTCTGTATTCCCATTTTATTTGGCCATTGGAAGTTGTTGGTAAGAGACTGGAGAGAGGAGGCAAAGTGAGGACCTGTGTTTAACTTACTTCACTCCCTCCATGAGGGTTTACCATAGTTTATCTCTCATCACCTGGAGGACTACCCATTTCCCATAAACCTTTCATCTCCAGCTCTCAGTTAATGGCTCTCTTCCCATACCCTATCTGGCTTTGAGGGTAATAAGTCACCACAACACTAGCCCCAGGTTACCAAGCAATTCTTTGTGGTTTCTTTCTGCCTTTCTTATACCTGGTGAATGGTGCCATTATTGAATTTTCCTCAAATTATCCTAATTTTAGCATGTTACCTAGTTGCTCCTGGTCCTTGAAAGATGAGAAGTGTCATTTATGAAATATGTACTGAATTATTTGCTTTCTACAATACATATGTACACATTCTAAATACTGAAACACATCTATACTCAAGGGGGTTTGGGATAAAGGATTGTGGATATTCTAATGTTATTAGTATAGGAGTTTTATCGTATTTTATAAATTGTTGCTCTGTTTAAAAGCTCTTTGTAATGTTCAGTTCAACACAGAGTATTTAAATGGTCTGCAAAGAATGCCATCAACACTTCAGTACTAAAAACATAAAAATTGTCATTGAGCTACCAGATTAAATAAATTCCTCAAAGTAGGTATAGCATTTGGGGAACAGTTTCACAATTATAATAATCTTGCCTTTGTTACTTTCCTTAAGAGGAAAAAAGATGTAGTGAGATTAGATCTCAATCCCACTTGATTTCTTCTTCAACAAAGGAAGCTTCACGTGGCTTCACAAGAATCCTTAAGAATATCCAGGGATAATATAACTTTATTAAAATTACTCACCCTTCCTCAGTGTTTCAACAAGAATAAATTCAACCTTCCAGCTTTGGATTTTTGCCACTTTGTGACCATATATTTTATCTGTAGCTCTTGGGTGGTGGAAAGAATCAAGGAGGCTAGCTTTGGTTCTCAATTCTCAATTCTGTTACACCACCTGACTCACTTTGAGTCTGGAACTCTCTAAAATGGGGGTAAAAAACATATACCTTTCAGTATCCTGAGGATTAAATAGAATAACTGTATTAGTTACTAGTTTGGAGCTGTGCTCATAGTAAAAGCTTGAGTGTTTCTCAAACCTGAATTAGTTTGTGAACATAGCTGCTCAGTAGAAGATGGTGTGTCTGTGGGACTGATCAGTGACTGAAACTCTGCCACCACTTTTGTGGCATTTGTACTCCTCATAGACCAACCAGAACCTACAGGTTTTACATATGAAAATCATGACCCATTTGTGGAACATCACAACAAAATGAGTGTGGAGTGGTGTATGTGAATTTTGCCAGAGAATCAAGGAGCTGAACAGAATGATTGTTATTTGTTCATAACCACATACTTGTTTGTGTTTCCATTAATTCACAAGTAGTATATGTAGCACTTTAATATTTAAGATAATGTTACCATATGTTAATCAACATTTTTAGCCCTTAAAAACATGCCATACAGACATGATATTTTTATTCCTTACCTCACTATGAGACGTTTTAATTTTTTCTGATGAAATTCCCTAACCATTCCATGCTATGAAACCACAATTTCTAGAGAAGTTGACTCTGTTGACTCTGAGCTCTTCTTAATGGCTAGCTGGGGTAGGGTGTGGAAAAGTACGAAATACCTAAGGTTCTTAGTTGCTTCCTATTACCAAGACCTGAGACTAGATTCTTCTGAGGGCCTCAGAAAGTGGCCTATTACATTGAGAGTTTTCATAAGCATTTTGAATAGAGAAACAGAGCCTTTGGAAATAAGCTCAAGAATAGGAAATAGCTTTGTTGGACCAAATAGTTCTGTGAAAGTTGGTATATTTTACTGGCATATAGCTTTAATAGTGATGATGGAATAAGAAATAATTGTCCTTTTGTCTGTTTTTCTTTTAATGCATTCTAAAAATTATCAACTAACTCTGTGGATAGGGAGATCTCAAGAACAGTATAGCATAACAAGTTTTCCTGTGGTAGTCAAAATAAAATATTGTATTTAAAATTAATTGAAATCTAGCATTATGGTTAAGATAAAATGTTGGTATTACCAAATTAAATTAAAAGTTTTCTTTATGATTTTTTTTACCATTATTCTTCTCCAATTAATATTCCATCCAAGAAGGAAAAGAAGTCTGAAAGGAGAAGATTAAAAGAAGTCATTAATAAAAGGAAGCACATTTAATGGGAATATGATTATCATGTAGTTCAAAGAAAATTTCACCGTGCCTCTTACTAATTGCTATTTTCTGCACCCAGTTGCCTTATCTTAAGATGGTTTCAGCTTTAGGGGATATGTAAAAAAAATTAAGATATACACATATTATTCAGAGTAGATCGAAGTTAAGGCATAAATATTATTTAATAATTGAAGTACGTAGGTTGGTTGGTTGAAGAAAAATATCGCACAATTTGAGAAATTGTTATACTGTGATCACCATCACCTCTCTATTGTAGTTGTAGCCACCTACCTTATGTTGGCAACTGTGAGGACTACCCTCATGCTAAAAATCGTAAGAAGCCAAAACAAAACAGAAGGACCACCTAGTGCCATCCCCTTCTTACACTGTTAGTTCTGGTTCAGTTTTTCTCTGTTTGTCTTGAATTCTCCATACCTTTCACATAGTTGTTTTTATGTTTTGTCCAGAGTTTATAGTTGGCCATATCAGAAGTAGACATGATTATGTCTGCCTAAGCTTTTAAAATATTCTAAAATTAAGACAGTTAATTTTTATCCTGCATTTATCTGTTATACTTTTAACTATTTCCACCTGAGAATTCATCTAGCCATGTTCTGATAAACATTATAATTCTTTTAGATAGTGTAGACATTGTTCCTTTAGGATATGTTTTGTTTTAGCTGCATATCATTAATACTTAAAAAAATTCTTATCTTTTGATGAGAATGGAACTTTTTTTGGTTATAAATTTATTTTCTTTGGTTATGATTGGGATTTGGAATAAGAAAGTTTTAATTCTAATAACAGTCTCCCAGTCTGCTGGATAAACTTCCACTTTTTCCAGCTTTAGTTTCTTCACTTGTAAAACAGGGTAATAATCCCTACCTTACAGTTTTGTTTTGAAATCATCCATGTTAAGGGGCTAACACAAATAGTTGGAGAACAATTAGTGCTCTATAAAGTTAGGTATTATTGTTAGATGCTCCTTATTAATTTATTTCCAGTTCTTAGATCTGGGGAACTAGATTTTTTTTGCTCATAATTCAATCTTTGGGTTTCTGAAAGTGAAAAAGATTTTAAAAAATTAAGACTTTGTAATGATTGGGAACAAAATTAAATTCAGCTTTCAGAATTAACTATAAGAAAGAAGCAAGAAAGACCAGTGATACCATTTTAAGTGCTCAGATATTCATATAGGTTTGTTTGCTCACATAAGTATATCCATAGTTTGTATAGTCTTGAGGAATTATATGGGCCAGAAAGTACCTCAATCTCAATCTCAGATATGTCTGGGAGGGATATGATAAATACCTACTGGAATGTCAGTTCTTTCCTAGACATGGCATGGAAGACAAAGAGGAAGAAGGCAAGGTCCCCTTCTCTTGAGGCACTCATGGCTTTGAATGATAGCTCTAGGAAAGCCTTCCTGGGAGCACGACTCTTTACTGGCATATAGCTATTCCTATATGGCATATAGGAATAGGGAAACAGTTGTTCCAAGCTCTTGCTATTGGGATTCTGTTCTCCATGGAGACATATCCAGAAGGCTCATATCCTAGGGGAGGATGAGAAAGAGATTGATTTATTTTAAGAAACTGTAGAGCCTTGGGGCACGTGGGTGGCTCAGTGGGTTAAAACCTCTGCCTTCGGCTCAGGTCATGATCTCAGGGTCCTGGGATGGAGCCCTGCATCCACCTCTCTCTCTCTGCCTCTCTGCCTACTTGTGAGCTCTGTCTGTCAAATAAATAAATAAATAAAAATCTTTTTAAAAAAAGTAGAAACTGTAGAGGCTTGACAAGTCTAGAATCTGCAGTGTAGGCCAGTAGACTGGAGACGTAGGGAATAGGTTTCAGTTTTAGTCCAAAGGTGATCTGCTGGAAAAAATTCCCTCTTATTCCAGGGAGGTTAGTTTTTTCTATGAAGACCTTCAATAGATTGGATGAGGTCCACCCATAGTTTTGGAGAATAATCTGCCTTACTCAGTCTATTGATCTAAGTGTTAAATTCATCTAAAAAATACCTTCCCAGAAATATTTAGAATAATGTTTGGCCAAATATCTGGGGACTATGGTCTAGCTAAACTGACACATAAAACTAACCATCACCAGGATGTGTTCTTGAAGTTTGCCTTGGACCTGATAGCAGATTCAACCTTATATGGTTCTCCAACCCTTAAACTTTCATCATATACTATTTGTCTTGACTTTGTTCATCACTGTGCTTGAAGCTACTTTGACTGTTGGTACTGCTGAGCCCTTATACCTATCTGACCATACCATTAGCCTTAGTTTTGCCAGTATTTGTGCCCTATGCAGACCTCTTTTTGGCCTTTACCCATGGGTAGTCCCATGTTCCACCTTGAACCTAGCCAGTTTAGTCTCCTGCATAGTTGACTTGGCCTATAGGTTCCTAACCCAAACAGGAAAGTAACCACTAGTGTCCTAAAGTTAATCTTATCCCCTAAGCTTTATATATTATTTAGATGTTATTGGACTTTCTGGTATTTTTATTACAAATTTCAAATGCTTCCAGTCTTTGCTAATAGTCTTTACAGAATATTTTATTTGATTTGATGTATTTCTTTTATGCTTTCGGTAGAGCTCATTTATTGTAAGGCCTCTC
This sequence comes from Mellivora capensis, assembly GCA_004024625.1. NCBI lineage: Eukaryota > Metazoa > Chordata > Mammalia > Carnivora > Mustelidae > Mellivora > Mellivora capensis. Next base: position 15,624 of record PISX010023875.1, on the reverse strand, counting down.
TTGCCCTCTTTGTTCTCTCATCAGCATTTTGTGAGGAGGAATAATTATTAAATATACTGCCATTCTTTTAATAATTTAATGTGTGTGGTATTTATGATCTCCATACCAGCCCTCTTATTTTGCTTCATTATGAGTTTTATTCTCAGAGGTCTGTGGTTTTCAAATGCCACTGTTTGAAATAGCTGCCTGTAGAGTTGTTTCCATGGTGCTGCTGTCCTGTAAACTAGCCACCCTATCTGATAGAATATTCCAGTGAGTGCTGTGCTTGCTGCTCAGTGTTTCAGATTGGATATGATTCCCTGGGATGAAATTCCAGATGTTATTTTACAGCTTGGCATCTGCCTGATTGAGAAAGTTTCTTACAGGTTGTAGGTCAGATGTGTGTACCCTCACATTTTAAAATCTTATTATTAGGTCTCCATTTGTTAGTATTTTTTTTCTCTAATGGCATGATAATTTGTTTTCCTCTTTAGAATGATTGTGGTATAGAAACAAATAATTTTAGCTTGAAAAACTACGTCAAGTGATTTCATTGGTTTCAGTAGCTTAGAATATTACAGAAAAGTATATATTTTCTTCTGCTTTGAAAGGAGAAACTTAAATCAGGAGGCTTTTAGTTTGTAAACATAACTGCTTTTTAAAAACAGATACGAAAAATATGGCAAAAATAAAAGCTGATTCACCTAATAGCCTGCTTTGACATTTGGTTTTATTTTACAACTAAAATAGATAAATATTAACATGTAGTTATTCTCTTTGAAAAAGTATATTCATTTCTTTTTAAGTGTACTTAGCTTTTCAAATATGATTCCCACAGCCCCCTGTGTATTGTAAAAATGATTACTGAAACAATTTCACTTTGAAGTACAGTAGTTGAACTCTTCAGATCAATATCACTATTTAAGCCTTTGCTATAACCTTATTCATGTCAGTCAAATCACAAATGTAGCTTGCTAAGGTAGAAACTACTTGATTTCAGTACAATTATAATAGACTAATCAATCAATATTTCAAAATAGAGGCTTTTATAATGAGATTCTGTATGGATATTGATTTCAATTTTCTGCTAATATTAAGAGCAAGTGGTCTCAAACTTACGTGATCCAAAATATTTCTTTTAAGGTAGTTGTTTGAAACTTTATATGGCTTTTACCAAAACTAGAGTAATAAATGGTAAGTACCCAGGCCACTTACAAAAGCCTATTTAAACCACAGTAGCTGAAAATAGTGTTTTAATTGTCGCTTGAGTTCTTAATTCTCTGAAACCACTGTAACTCCTGATTTTCTTTGTATTTCTTTGTGTTTTCCTGGCTCTTTAGCATAAGAGGGAAGTTTTGCAGTGATTAGAAACGAGAAAAGTGGTTGCTGGTTAGTGTGTGTGGAGTTTGGATACAGAAGCTTCATAGATTGGAGAGGTGCTAAACATCAGAGAATGAACAAAGGAAGTTGTGGCTTCTTAGGGCCTAGCAGCAGCAGAAAGGGTGCCCCTCCCCTTAATAGAGAACCTTAGTGTTTCTATAGGATCAATAGATGGATTAGTGACGGTGTGATTGTGGCCCTGGCAAAGGTCCTGGTGATGATAGCTCTCTCTTTCTCTAATTACACACACACACACACACACACACACACACACAGAGTTTTTGTCAACTGAGTGTTTGTAAGGATCTAGTGTTTGACAAAATTTAGATTCCAGCTTTACAGTTTTTAGAATCTGCTGGTCCAGGACTTTTAAATATTTCTTTGCCTTTAAAAATTAATTTAATTACAAAGAACACACTCAGTATTACTAAGGTGTTTTCAACTATGGGGCCAACACATCCCAAATGTAAACTGCAAAATAATAAAACTTCTAGGAGATAACATAGGACAAATTATAGGTGAACTTGTGTTTGGTGATGACCTTTTTGATACAATATCATGAGCATGATCTGTGAAAGAAAAATTGGTATGTGGGACTTCATTAAAAGTAAAAATTTCTGTTCTGTGAAAGGCACTATTAAGAGAATGAAAAGATAAGCCACAGACTTGGAGAAGGCTTTGCAAAACATATATCAGATAAAGATCTGATATTCAAAATATATTAAGAATTCTTAAAACCCAACAAGAAGACAAATTTAAAAGTAGGCAAAAGTTCTGAATAGCTGCCTTACCAAAGAGGATATACAGATGACAAAAAGCCTATGAAAAGATATTCAACTTCATAAGTCACTAGAGAATTATAAATTAAAACAACAAGGAGTCATCACTGTATACTCAGAATGGCTAAACCCAAAGCACTGACAGTACCAGTGCTGGTGAGGATGTGGAGCAACAGGAAGTCTCACTCACTGCTGGTTGGCATGTGAAACAATGCAGCCCCCTTGGAATACAGGTTGGCAGTTTCTTACAAAGCTAAATGTAGTCTTATCATGTGATCCAGCAACTGTGCTCCTTGATATTTACTCAACTGAGTTGAAAAGTTATGTCCACATAAGAACCCGCATGTGATTGTTTATAGCAGCTTTATTTATAATTGATCTGAAGTGGAAGCAACCAAGGTCTTTCAACAGGTAGGTAGACAAACTGGTATGTTCATGCAATGGAAAATTATTCAGTGATAGAAAGAAATGAGCTATCAAGTCACAAAAAGACATGGAGGAACCTTCAATGCAACTGCTTATGAGAGAAACCTCGTTCAAAAAGGCAGCATAGTATCTGATTCTAGCTACATGACATTCTAGAAAAGTCAGGACTATAGAGAGTAAAAAGATCAGTGCTTCTGTGGTTGCTAGAGGTTCTAGCAGAGGAATGTAGGAGAGTGCATGGAGTTTTTAAGGCAGTGAAAATGTTCTGTTTGATACTATAATGGTGGGCATATGATACGGATTTTGCAAAACTCATAAAACCACACAGCACAAAGAGAGAACCCTAATGTACACAATGTAACAATTAGTTAGTAATAATGTACCAAAACCGGTTAACCCACTGTAATAAGATGTACCACATCAATATGTTAATAATAGGGGCAACTGTGGGTTAGGGAAGGAGAATATATGGGAACTCTGCACTTTCTGCTCAATTTTTCTATAAACCAAAAAACTGATTCATTTTTTAAAAAAACAATAATAAAACACACTAAAAAATGCATCAGAAAACAGATAAAAGGGGCACCCAGGTGGCTCAGTTGGTTAAGCATCCAGTTCTTGATTTCGGATTGGGTTGTGATCTCTGCCTTCCTCTCCATGTATGTACATGCAAAGCCTTCATAGGCAGGCATATACACACATACAGATTTTTGGACCATACAGTTAAGCTGAATTTTTGTCAAAAGGCTTACAGATTCCAGAGTCAATGCTGCTCTGCCTCTTCCTTCCTTTGGGAGATAGCATTACGCGTCAACTCAGATATTCTTGCTTTACCTCTTTGCTCGCTGTTTTGGATATGCTATGCAGAGCACTTAAATATTTGCTTTTAATGTATCAGAATGAATTAGTTATTATGTTTTGAAAATCAAATATGAAATGAATCAAAGTAATTTTTTCTAAGATTTTTATTTATTTATTTGACAGAGATCACAAGTAGGCAGAAAGGCAGGAAAGCAGGCTCCCCACTGAGCAGAGAGCCTGATGCGGGGCTCGATCCCAGGACCCTGAGATCATGACCTGAGCCGAAGGCAGAGGCTTAACCCACTGAGCCACCCAGGTGCCCCTGAATCAAAGTAATTTTTAAAAGAATTTTTACTTTTTTTTTTAATGGGGAAAAAGAAGCCCATGCTATTCCTATTTATACTTGGTGATCAAAACTTGGTATAAGGCAGTCTTAACAGAGAAGTCTTACAGCTCTAGGGAGATTAAAAAAGGTATCTAGTTATATAAGGCTACATAAAGCCACATCTTTAGACTAATATTTTCAAATATGAAAGGGATAAAATTTATATTATGAACAGCTATAGGTTTAACTTAGTCAAGCCTAAAGTCATACTAGAAAATATTTCAATTACATTTCTTAAAATATGAAAGAGAAGATATTGCTGGTACAATGAAGTATTTTGCATAATGTTAAGTATTTTTTGCACACACAAACACAACAAACATTTCAGAAAATAGCCCACATGAACTTAAAAATTTTTAGTGGAAATTAGAGATCTTTACTTTCACAAGTAGTGAATAGTTTAACATTACTGTATATTATACATTATGGATTAATTTTAGGACCTTAAGTAAGCCCATTTCAGTCAGAGATATGAAGTATGTCTTCCTGATGGTAAAATTGTCTTGATTAGTTGTAATACGGGAATATTGCATTTCATTTCCTTGACGGTTATAGCCCCAGATTAAAGTGATGATGATATTAATAATAGCTAATGTTTATTGATTGCTTTTATGTCAGGTGTTATACTTGTTGCTATTATTCCAATTTTGCAGATTAGGAAACAGAGGGACAAGCAGTGGTTAAGCTTGCACAAGCTTACACAACTAGTGGGGAGGCCAAGATTTCAAACTCCAGACAGTAGAACTCCTGAGCTCCCATTCTGAACTTCTAAACTTTATTGCCTCCACCATAACTAAGATAACTCATTTTTCTCCCTTAAAATGTCTTGAAAGATGTCATGATGAAATACCTCATCCAGCTGCAGAGGAACAACCAACTACATTTATTTTTGGAAATACGGAGTTGTTTTGCCCAATACATAGACTTGTAGAGCAATTGCATAACATGGTCTATCTGTGTAGATTACACGTTTTTCACGATTCATTTAGCTACTTGCATTTGGTATCATTTTCTTTCAACCTGAAGCACATCTGATGCAGATTTACTGGGACATTCACACTCTATTTTGGTTTTAAAAGCTGCAGACCTCATTTACAAGTGCATGAGCAAATAGCCATTTGGAACTACTCCATCCTTTATACTCTTAACTTTTATTTTATGCTGGAAAGGAAAATAAGTAAAAAATATTTATGGGAATATTGTTTTTATTACAACTGAAAAACGGCTTATGGACTAACTCATTGATTTGTAAAATTTCTAAACTGAATGGCTTCATTGAACATAATAAACAAGTTGCTTAGCACATCTAATCAAATTTCCTTAAAAATCTGTTACGTTTCTTTGGAAAGATTCATTTTGGTATCCTCTTTCCCCCTTTTTTTGGGTCCCTGATCAGGAAGCCCCTGTATATTTTTAAAGTCAAATACAGACTATTTTTGTTTTGCTTGTTCTGTGTCCTATAATTTCAAAGTCAAGGTGTAAAATTGGATGGGCCTTTCCTTGGAGTGGTTCAAAATTGAAAAACAGTTTGATTTCATATTCATTTTAGATTAAGTGAGAGAAATCAACTGGAGATTAGAACTCTTTTATTTTATATAGTTCTTGAGACTTTATGAGGTTTAGAGTAGAGAAAAATTTCTATACGTTTTACTTGAGGCCTGTAGTAGTCTTGCTTACTCTAAAAAATGAAATGAAGAAGGTCTGTAGCTGTTAAAAACATGAAAAAATAGAATAACAAGAGATTTGTTTACTCAATAAAAATTAATATTTTGATATTTCTGTTCAATATTATTGCTTATTAAAAATGTGACATTATAGGTAATGTTGACATACTTTATGTTACCTCTTTAGTCCCATCACCTCCCTCTCTCCTGAGGCTACTGCATTTACGCATATGGTATGTATCCCTCTAGTTCATACTTTTGCCCATTGCCTCTACTGTTTTGGGAGTTGCTATCCTTAAATGGTGATTAAAGTCTGAAGTAGACATATCTTTAATGCTTTAAATTCAGTCTGCGTGTTTGCATCAATCATCACCTTATTTTTAACTTCCTTCTAATAAAAAAGTTACTAGTATTTAAAAAATCAGTGTTTAGTATCAATTCCTATGTTTATTTTTTCTTGCATCTGATTCCTTATTGCCAAAAATATTTAGTATGAGTATATAAATAGCAAATTCTCATTATTTTTATGTGTGATAACCCTTTTATTTCATTCTTACTCTAATACTTAAGATTTCTAGGTATAGATTTCTAGGTGTAAAATTCTAGGTGGACAGTTTTCCTCATCAGTTAGAAGATAATATTTCATTGTCTTGTAACATTTGTTGCTGCTGATAGGTTGGCTGTTGATCTAATAGTTGCTCCTTTTCCCTCATGTTGTATGTGTATCCTATTTCTCTTTAGATAAGTATGATTTATAGATCTTCTCATCCCTTTGTTGACATTTTTCATTTCTGGTATTTTGTTGTTGTTGTTGTTCTTTTTTGAAATTCACCCTTTTTATAATGCCCTATTCTTGATGTATATACCCTTTAAAAAACTTTCTAAGCATGCCTATCTTAATATGTAGATTGTTTTATTTTCGTTTCTTAGGGCATAAATTCTCCCATTCATGTAGCAGTAGCAGTTGAATTTTCCTCCTTGTGTGGGTTTTAATTTTACTTATTTATTTACTTATTTATTTATTTTACTGAGTTCACCATCAGTGCAGGTTGTTTCCTATTAGAGCCAATGTGTTAGGCATTACAGAAGTATTTCTCCAAGGTAATTTTAAATTTTATATTTCAAGAAACCTAGCTATATCCATGATTCTAGTTAAGTTTCCATGCCATATACATAAGTGACTTTAGACTCCACACTTAAATGGAGAGCATAGGCTGGGATTCTGATTTCCTATGGAGGACTTTTTCCACCCATGGTTCTGGCCGGCTTTCTTGCTGTTTCTCTGCAAAAGTGGAGTGTTTCTAAATCCAGTTTCAGAGGTGGCTTGATGTAAGTAAACATGTTTCTATGTTCCCCTGTTATACCTAGCATATCAATGTATTCTCAAAGTGGTTTTTTTTCCTCTTATAGTTTCATTGACTTCTGTTGCATATGATAAAATGGGTGTTAATATGCTTGTTTGTTCATTTAAGAAATATTTTTCAGGTGTTTTCTTTTTCTAGGTACTTTTTAGCATAGGGGATATATCACTAGATATGATTCTTACTTTAATAGAGCAATAGTCTCATGTTTGGGGGTGGGGGAATCAGTCAGTAAACCAATAAATGAAGTATATATTACATTTTTATAAGTACAATGAAAAAAAGATAATGAGTAATGGAGATAGTGTGACCAAAGTGTGCTATTTAATATATGTAGTTAGGAGAGAGGTGTCTAGTAAAGTAACATGTGAGGAGAGACCCCCAAAATGAAATTGTGATCTATGTATGTATGTGATACAAGATTATTACAGGCAGCATGTTTAATAGGATTACACTCAACCTGCTCTATGAATGCAGGGAACATTGTAAGTGAGGTGGACCTATGACAGGTAAGATTAGATAAATGGTAGAAGGACCAGCCCATGTAGTTTGACTTTGACTTTAAGTAAAGTGGGAAACTCTTGGAGGATTTTAAGTAGTCAAGTGACATGATCTGTGTGATGATTTAAAAACAAACAAACAAACAAACAAACAAACAAACAAAAACATGACCTACCTGCTTTGTGGAAAAATTGAGTATAGGGAGACCAGAGTGGAAGCATGAGCACCAAATAGGCTGATGCTTTAGTAGTCTAAACTAGAGATGATGTGGGTGGGAACAGGATGTCAAATTGAAGGTGGTGAGAAGTAGTTAGATTCTGGTTATATTTCAAAGGGAAAGATGGCAGCATTTGTTCAAAGATGGATGTGGAGCGAGGAAAAGGAAGGAGTTGAGTATAGTCCAGAGGTTTCAAGCTTAAGCATTTGGAAAAGTAAGTTCCTATTTAATGAAATTGAGTAATTTGTATAAGGAACATATGTGGGTATGGAAATTAAGAGCATGGTTTGGATATGTGAAATTTGAGAAAACTACTAAATATCTAAGATGTTGAGTAAGAATTGAGCCTGGTGATATGATTTTGGGAGTTATCAGCATGAAGATAGTAATTGAGCACATAGTATTAGACAAGATCACCTAGGGAGTGATTGTGGATAGAAAAGAAAAGATGGGGTTTCTGGCATTGTATAGAGCATGGACAGATGGGGAGTGACCAGAAATGGGGACTAAGAAAGAGTAGCCACTGAGGCAGAAGGAGAACTAAGAAGGAATCAGTGGACTCTTTGAAGCTGTGAAGGAAATGACGTAAAAATTAGGGGACCAATCAACTCAGTATTCAATTTTTCAATTAGACTGAGTAAGAAGTGGAATGAGAATTGGAGTTAGTGACAGGAGGTCATTGGTAACTTCCTTCTTCTGTCTTGGATAATAAAATAGAGCACCATAGAACACCTGGATGTCTTAAATTATTTTGTCTAACTCATTTCACAGATAAGGATTTGGGAGGATGACTTCTTACGTGACAGTCTCTTGGTTTCAGAATATGCATGTATGATTGTAAAGTAATGAGATTTTTTTTAAAAAGGCATATCAGAATTGATAGGTTCACAGTATTCCAGTATTGCCTCAAAGATCTATATATTATTCTAGTGTCCTACTAAGCCACTTTGGTGACTCCTACTTCAGAATTGTTTCCAGAACTACATTACAAGCCACACATAAAAAAGACTGACATTTGTAATTGGTAGCTATAATCATACTTCAGTTTTTGGTAGCTTCTCTATTAGAATAACAACCTTTTAAAAAAATTAAGCCCATCCTCATAAAAAACACTAATTACCCATCATTTATGTTGTTTAAAACCTATGCAAATATATAAAATCATGCGGGCTGTCTTTTTGGGCTAGAATAACACAATTATCATACACTGAGTGACTAAAACAACAAACATTTATTTTTTATGGTCCTAGAAGTCCAAGATCAAAGTACTAACAAATTCCGTGTCTGGTGAGGGCCTGCCTGCTTCCTTAGTTCATAGATCGCTCTCTTGTCACTCTTATTTGCTGGAAGGAGTGAGCTCTCTGAGGTATCTTTTATAAGGGCACTAATCCCACCCATGACAACTGTTACCCTCATGACCTAATCAACCTCCTGAATGCTGCACCTCCTAATGCCATTACATTGTGGGTTAGGATTTCAACATATGAATTTGGGGAGTGTGAGGAGTTGGGGTGCACATTCAGTCCATTGCACAGACTCAGAAAAAAGGTAAACACAGCAGTTTTCAACAGTATTAGCAGTGGGATAAAGCTGTATTCTCCCAAGAAGAAACGGTAATCCTCATTTGTATAAGAAATTCTAGTGTTGTTATACACATTGTAGGTAAAAACAAAAATAATTCTGTGTCCTACATTTCTTTAAATACATGGTTGTTCTTCAGTGGTTCTCTTGGGGAGAAATCTCATTGGGAAGATTAATTTTCATCCTATATCCTTCTTAAAGGGGCTAGCTTAACAGCAACAAGAACAACCTACACATATTCTGAGTTAGAAATATAAGACTTCCAAATGATTACCAGGTTTTTAAGATCAAATCAAGCATTCTGTGAAATACTTATTCTTTGTCCCAGGAGGAATATGGAATGAGGAGCTGTGCCATCATTAGAGCTCTCAAGAAAATGGTGATAATTGAACTGCAAAAGAATGGCATCGTTGTTCACATGAGAAATTAAAGTGGATTTAAAAACTATTTATTTATGGATTAGTAGATGGATTCATTTCTTACATTCATTTTTAAAAAACACCAGTGTGACACTACGTTTGTTAGTTATTTTTAATGACAAAGTACTAAAAAGTAAACAAAAGTTCATAATTCCATTGCTGGATGTTGGAGGTGGATAAACAAAAAATAATGCTTATAAGACTAGACAACATATGGGGCGCCTGGGTGGCTCAGTGGGTTAAAGCCTCTGCCTTCAGCTCAGGTCATGATCCCAGCATCCTGGGATCAAGCTCCGCATCAGGCTCTCTGCTCAGTGGAGAGCCTGCTTCCCCCTCTCTCTCTCTCTGCCTGCCTCTCTGCCTACTTGTAATCTCTGTCAAATAAATAAATAAAAATCTTAAAAAAAAACTAGACATCAATAAGCATAAAATATCTATATACTTAATCAGAGGAGGTATAAAGTAAAGGCTTTTTTTTCCCTGTTACTCTATTGCATGTTTGAGGATTTTAATGTATATTTTCACACATGAATACTATAAATGGGATCATAATATACACATTGCATTGTACCTTATCTTTTTTCACTTAATATTTCTTTGAGATATTTTATTATAAAGAAATGTGTTTAGATATAAAACACTTTTAGGACTTCCATCATTTGGTTATATTATCATTTATTAAATGATAGATATTTCAAATTTTTTTCTGTTCTTTACTATCAGTTCTACAATCAATATCCTTGTAGCTATGTTTTGACATCCTTTGGAAAAAGTACAAGGCAAATTTCTATTCACAGAAAGAAAGTGCTGTATAATTCAAATTGAAAACTAGTTTCATCAATTTATAATCACAGGAATGGAATATGAGAATTCCTGTTTTCTCTTTACCTATACCAGAGTGGCTATTATAAAACTTTTTGCTATTTTCCAACCTGATAAGGGAAAATTGTGTGTGTGTGTGTGTGTATGTGTGGGGGAATATGTGTGTGTGTGTATTAATATATATAATTGAGGTGAGATTCACAAAATGTACTTATTTTAAAGTGTATAATTTAGTGACATTTAATACATTCAGAATGCCGTGCAATCATCAGCCTTATCTATCATCTCCAATAGAGAGCCTATGCTCATGAAGCAGTCACTCTGCATTTCCCTCTTCACCCTCACAGGCCCTGACAACCACTAATCTGCTTTCTGTCTTTATGCATTTAACTATTTTAGATATTTCTTATAAGTAGAATTATACAATATTTATCCTTTTGTGTATAACTTCTTTGGCTTAGCATATTTTTGAGCTTCATCCATCCACATTGTAGCATGTATCAAGACTTCATTCCTTTTTATGGCTGAGTAATATTCTATCGCATGGATCGACCTCATTTTGTTTATTCATACCCATTGATAGACATTTGCATTTATTCCTTTTGGCTATTGTGAATAGTGCTACTATGAGCCTTTGTATAGAGGTGTTTGTGCACTGTTTTGAGTTCTTTTGAGTAAGTACTGAGGATTAGAATTGCTGAGCTGAGTCTTATGATACAAACTGTTTTCCACAGCAACTGTATCATTTTGCATTCTCACCAGCAATGTACAAGGGTTGGAGTATCTCCACATTCTCACCAACACTTATTTTTATTTTTTTAAAATGAAAATATAACCATTTCAGTGAGTGTGAATGGTTCTTACTTGTATTTCCCAAATGAATAATGATGTTGAGTACCTTTTCATGTGTCTTTGGCAAATAAAAGTATATATATCTTCTTTAGAGAAGTATCTATTCAAACTCAATTGATTTGTCTTTGTGTTGTTAAGTTATAAGGGTACTTTATATATTATGGAGAGTAAACCTTTACCCTTACCAGATATATGACTTACAAATATTTTCTCCCATTCTGTGGGTTATCTTTATGCTTTCTTGTTAGTGTCCTTTGATATACAAAAGTTTTTAACTTTTATGAAGTCCAGTTTATTTTTTATTTTGTTGCTCATGCTTTTTGGTGTTGGGTCTTAGATTCCATTGCGTAATCCAAAGTCATGAAGATTTTCCCATATGGTATCTTCTTCTTTTTTTTTTTTTTTTAAAGATTTTATTTACTTATTTGAGAGAGAGGCAGTGAGAGAGAGCATGAGAGAGGAGAAAGTCAGAGGAAGAAGCAGACTCCCCGTGGAGCTGGGAGCCCGATGCGGGACTCGATCCAGGGACTCCGGGATCATGACCTGAGCCGAAGGCAGTCGTCCAACCAACTGAGCCACCCAGGCGTCCCACCCATATGGTATCTTCTAAGAGTTTTATAGTTTTAGCTCTTACATTTGGATCTTCAATTCATTTTGAGTTGTTTTTAAAATATATATTGTGAGATGAGGTTCACTTTTATTCTTTCACATGTAGATATCCAGTTGTCCCAGCACCATTTCTTGAAGAAACTATTCTTTTCCTTTTAAGTGGTTTTGACACCCTTGTCAAAAATCAGCTGATCCTGCATATTTGGTTTATTTGGACTTTTCATTCTATTTCATTTTTCCATATGTGTCAATATTATTGGCTTTTTGATTTACATTTCTTTTTGTGGGTAATGAGGTTGATCATATTTCATGTTTCCTTGCTATTTGCATTTATTTTGCTCTGACCTGCTTATTCATAGCCTTTCCTATTTTTTTGATTGGGCTATTTGATTTTTTTGATATTTGACTTTTGTATACTCTGTGTATTGTAGAAATTAGCTTTTTGTCTGTCATATGACTAAAATGTTTTCTTGGTTTATACCTATTTGTTTTTGGCTTTTTATGGCATTTTTGATGCAGAACTAATTTTTTCAGTTCATCATGTTTATTATTTTTTTATTTATGATTTCTGGGTTTTATGCATTACCTTTCCTGATTAAAGAGTATAGGTAAACATACTCTATGTATTCTTTCAGAACTTTGATGGTTTTCTTTTTTCTTCTCAAAAGTGTTATTACCATTTTTTTTATAAAACATAGCACGTGCTTTATAATACATTTAAAAAAATCCAAAGATATGTATAACTTGACTCTTTTCTCTTCTTATCATTCCATTCATTCTTATTCCTTCTGAAGTAAACCAGATTTAATCCCCTGGTAGGTATTTCACATTTTGTTTCACGTAGACATATTTGTGTAATTTTTTTTAACATTTGTGTGTATGGTTTTTGTTTGAGGAATGAGGGGACTTTTGTACCAGAAATGAGAAATATATTGAAAAATGTAGTATAAGATAATTTTTATTAAATTTGATAAATTAATGTATTCTATTCTAAAAAGAGATTATTTTGAATAGTGAACCACTTTAAAATTTAATTCACAGCCTCTTCCTTTTATATAATTCAAATTAATGGCTTGACCTAATCTCTTAGTACCTCATCATTCCCCTTCTCTCCTCCCCACGGCACCCCCCACACACAGCAGATTTACATCATTAGCTTATTTTGTAATTCAATGAGTCTGTCTTCAAAAGAGATTGTTACTTATGACACACTGTTTTTTAAATTTTGTTTTGCTTGAGACATATTAGTACAAGATGATGTTTAAAAATATTTTTTTTCCTATTTTCAACATTGTTCATGAAGAGCAAATTTGACAGTTAACTTTCAATGGTGACTTGATTGATTTGAAATTTAAATATTTTTTATACAGCTGCAACAAAATTCCACAAAAGCATCCAGTGAAGTATGGAGCATTGGAAAGTTAAAGACACATTTTAATTGAAAATCTAAATGGTTCTGTTGGTTTCTTGTCATTCTGAGTTAAGAGGTATTGCTAGGTTTTGGGTTGTAGCCAGTCCCTACTTACAGACTACAGAGCAGAGTTCTGTAACCAAGAGTTCCTGATGGGAGAGACCAGAATAAGACACGTGAGGAAAAAGATTTGCAGTCCATGTTGACAACATATAAGACACTTGATGTAAGTTAAATGTGGTTTAACTAACTTATTTCCAAAGTGTCATATCAAGGTCTTTGGACCCCAAAACACTCAACAGTCATTATTAGCTGACTTCTCAGATTTGAACCTTATAAATTGCTATCTGTATGCTGGTGCCCATGACGTTCACATTTCCTTTGTCTTATGAAGAGTGGTGTCAACATTGCATTACAAACATGAATGAAAGCTTTTCTTAAGATCTAAGAGTGTGTGTATATATATATATATATTTTTTTTTTTTAAAATAACTTTTATTTTTTTATTTGGCCCTTCAGCATATCCTCTTCATCTCAATGTTCCTTGTTTTCTGTATCAACTTTCTTTTTCTTCATCTCTAGCTTTTCATTTGCCCTTCTTTTTACTCAATTTTCATTCAAAAATTTTTTCTCCTATCATACCTATAGCCTTTCTGTGAATGTATGTGCTAAATCAAAAAGCAAATTGTGAAGTCATCATTATATTTGCATTATGAAGTATTGTTTTTATATTTTCTTCTAAAGATTTTGTTTATTTATTTGACAGAGTGAGAGATCACAAGTTGGCAGAGAGGCAGGCAGAGAGAGAGGGAAGCAGGCTCCCTGCTGAGCAGAGAGCCCGATGTGGGGCTCAGTCCCAGGACCCTGAGATCATGGCCTGAGCTGAAGGCAGAGGCTTTACCCACTGAGCCACCCAGACGCCCCTTGTTTTTGTATTTTAAGGGAAGATTCAGAATGATCAGCTCAAAAATATAATCGATGAAGTAGGCAAAAAAAATGCCAAGAGGTAGTTGGCAATTATCAATGGAAAGTGGTTGAGATATATAATACAAATAAGGTAACCTTACAAATAATAAGAAAATAACAACACATTTTTTGTTTATAACTTTACTATTTGTACTAGCTTCAGGAGGTAAAATTGATTAGAGTTTCTTTTCTTCTCCCACCTGTGATATACTAATAATACCTAAATAGGAAAAAGAATGATCATCTGGAGAGGAAACAAAGAAAAACAAGGAATCCTAAATATATTCAACACATTGGATCATCAGCCACCAAGTGACCCAAGAGTTGGCTGAATATATTTCCACATTACACACATTTCTTTGTTGTTGCATTCCTGGGGATTGGAAATAGTTGATCTTATATGTACATGCATTTTAATAATTTATGAGGTGGATGAATATTTCTGATACATTTATCTTATGTGCTTCCATTTAATACTGCCAGAGTAATCTGAAACTTTTAAAAAAAGGAGTATATTGACAACTGAAAGGGATAATACGAGGATTCACAGTATGGATGGAAAGATTAATGGGGGATGAGTACCTGCGCTGACTGGATCTTAATAGAACCTGTCACTGTTTGGATTTGTTTCCATGAAATATAGTTTTCTCTTAAGCTCAAGAACCTTCCATATACTTGCTACATATCAGTATTACATTTTTACTTTTGCTTGGTTACCAATAATTGTTAACCATATTGTAAGACAAAGTATATAAGTGTGAAATCACTAAGAAGCGACTTCTGTTTTTTTTTCCCAGTAAAATTATTTTTTTCATCATAAAGTTCTCTTTAATTCCCAATACTTATTTCATCCATCCCCTCCTCCCCTCTGGTAACCGTCAGTTTTCTGTGTAGTTGAGTCTGTTTCTTGGTTTTTGTTTTTGTTTTTTTCCTCCCTCTGTTCATTTGTTTTGTTTCTTAAATTCTACATATGAGTGAAACCATATGGTATTTGTCTTTCTCTGACTTACTTATTTCACTTAGCATTGTAGTCTCTGGCTCTATCCATATCATTGCAAATAGCAAGATTTCATTCTTTTTTATGGCTGAATAATATTCCCATATATAAAGAGAGAGTGAGAGTGAGCACAGATCTTTATCCATTCATCTGTCGATGAACATCAGGCTGCTTCCATAGTTTGGTTATTGTAAATAATGCTGCTATGAACATAGGGGTTCAGGTATTCCTTTGATTTAGTGGTTTGTTTGTTTGTTTGTTTGTTTTGGTAAATACCCAGTGTGATTACTGGATCATAAGGTAGTTCTATTTTTAAATTTTTGAGGAAGTTTTTGGAATCACTTCCATAGTGATTGCACCAGTTTGCATTCCCACTAACAGTGTACAAATATTCCTTTTTCTTCATATCCTCATCAATACTTTTTGTTTCTTGTGTTTTTGATTTTAGCCATTCTGACAGGTAGACTGTAATAT
>PISX010023874.1:0-28969 GCA_004024625.1 Mellivora capensis | reverse complement strand
CTGAAGAGAACTCCAGGAGATGTACTATGACTGATCAAGAAATCCAAGCTCTTCTCTTTGCAGAGAATGGTTTAGATATTTAATAGTCGATAGACTTCTTATCGCAGCCACTGGCTCTCAGATATGCTTTTGAAGGACGTGTGTGTGTGTGTGTGTGTGTGTACCCACGTATTCCTTAGAATTTCTCAGATAATCACCACACTTTGCTGAGGAGCAGAATCCCTTTATCACTTAAATGCTTTCTTCTTTGCCACTGAGAGGCAGTAAATTATGAAGAGCTCTTGCTTGAGAGGTTCTTGCTTTTACTCTACAGGACCTGTGGTCACATGAAACAGAAAGAATTGAGATGGAGCTTCCTGACTGAAACACTCTTTCCCAAGTGTCAATTAGGGGTCACTTAGGTGTTGTAGCCCTCCTGAGCATGGGTAAATGCACTCTACTCTGTACTTCACACACTCAGACTTTAAAAGAACCCAGGAGAGGGGCGCCTGGGTGGCTCTGTGGGTTAAAGCCTCTGCTTTCGGCTCAGGTCATGATCCCAGGATCCTGGGATCGAGCCCCGCATTGGGCTCTCTGCTCCGCGGAGAGCCTGCTTCCTCCTCTCTCTCCCTGCCTGCCTCTCTTGCCAACTTGTGATCTCTGTCTGTCAAATAAATAAATAATAAAATCTTAAAAAAAAAAAAAAGAACCCAGAAGATTGCCGCAGATTGTGTTCCATCATCCTGTTTTGTGGATGAAGTCCCTCAGATTCAGAAAGGACTTAACCATTTCTTTCAGGCAAACGTTACTCAAAGTTGATGGTTTTTTGTGGTTGTTTCTTTTCACCATTGGTAATAAGACCATGCATGTTATCCGTTAAGATATTTATTCTCCTCTTTTGTAGAAATAAGTCTAATTTATACCAGTGTATGATGCTTGCCCTTACTTTAATTTTTAGGTCAGCAATTTCTGCTTATTATCTTTCTTTTTTTGTGAACAGTCTATCAATTACTTCCCACTACGACTTGAAGAATTGTTAGTAAAGGATGTTATTAGGATCTCCTGGATGATGAATTCTTACAACCTACTGATAGGTTTCAAACTGTTCAGTTAGCAATTAAGACTCAGTCTCCCCCTTTCCAAAGTTAGAGCTTTTCAAGCATGTCTCCCTCTATTACTCAAATGACTTGTGTGTGTGTGTGTGTTTTGGAAAGGAGATTTTTCTTTGTGTATTTTTCAGGATTAGTATCAGTTTAATCCTCCAGAAGGAGACAGAAATGAAGCAACCCACTCCTATTTCCATATCACAGACATACATCCTTTTCACATCTTTGGCCTGTCTATTTCAATGCTTCTGAGTGGGAGAGGTTTGTTGGTGAGCATAGCAGTTGGAAACAGATAAGAGAAGAAACTTAAGGATAAAGTGCCAATCCTTTGTCTAAGTGATTCTCATTTTAAGAAGAGAAAAAGGAAAAAGCTTCCAATTCTCCTTATTATGTTTTTATTTTTATTTATTTTTTCAAATTAAATTAAATTAAAAAAAATTTTTGGTGTGTGTTCCAAAATTCATTGTTTATGCACCACACCCAGTGCTCCATGCAATACATGCCCTCCTTAATACCCACCATGAGGCTTACCCTACCCCACAACCCCCTCCCCTTCAACACCCTCAGTTTGTTTCTCAGAGTCCACAGTCTCTCATTGTTTGTCTCCCCCCGCCCAATTTCCCCCAACTCACTTCTCCTCTCCATCTCCCAATGTCCTCCATCTTATTACTTATGCTCCACAAGTAAGTGAAACCATATGATAATTGACTCTCTCTGCTTGACTTACCTCACTCAGTATAATCTCTTCCAATCCCATCCATGTTGATACAAAAGTTGGGTATTCATCCTTTCTGATGGAGGCATAATACTCCATTGTATATATGGACCACATCTTCTTTATCCATTTGTCTGTGGAAGGGCATCTTGGTTCTTTCCACAGTTTGGCGACCATAGCCATTGCTGCTATGAACATTGGGGTACTGATGGCCCTTCTTTTCACTACATCTGTATCCTTGAGGTAAATATCCAGTAGTGCAATTGCAGGGTCATAGGGTAGCTCTATTTTTAATTTCTTAAGGAATCTCTACACTGTTTTCCGAAGTGGCAGCATTAACTTGCATTTCCATCAACAGCATAAGAGGGTTCTTCTTTCTCTACATCCTTGTCAACACTTGTTGTTTACTGTCTTGTTGATTTTGCCCATTCTAACTGGTGTAAGGTGGTATCTCAATGTGGTTTTGATTTGAATCTCCCTGATGGCTAACGATGATAGACATTTTTTCATGTGTCTGTTAGCCATTTGTATGTCTTCATTGGAGAAGTGTCTGTTCATGTCTTCTGCCCATTTTTTGATGTGATTATCTGTTTTGTGTGTGTTGAGTTTGAAGAGTTCTTTATAGATGTTGGATATCAGCCCTTTGTCTGTACTGTCATTTGTGAATATCTTCTCCCATTCCATGAGTTGCCTCTTTTGTTTTGTTAACTGTTTTTGTTTTGTTAACTGTTTTGTTTTGTTAACTATTTTGTTAACTGTTTCCTTTGCTGTGCAGAAGCTTTTAATCTTGGTGAAGTTCAAAAAGTTCATTTTCGCTTTTGCTTCCTTTGCCTTTGGAGACATGTCTTGAAAGAATTTGCTGTAGCTGATGTTAAAGACGTTACTACCTATGTTCTCCTCTAGGATTCTGATGGATTCCTGCCTCACGTTGAGGTCTTTTATCCATTCTGAGTTTATCTTTGTCTATGGTGTAAGAGAATGGTCGAATTTCATTCTTCTACACATAGCTGTCCAATTTCCCAACACCATTTATTGAAGAGACTGTCTTTTCTCCACTGTATGTTTTTTCCTGCTTTGTTGAAGATTATTTGACCATAGAGTTGAGGGTCCATATCTGGGCTCTCTACTCCATTCCACTGATCTATGTGTCTGTTTTTGTGCCAGTATCATGCTGTCTTGGTGATCACAGCTTTGTAGTAAAGCTTGAAATCAGGTAACATGATATCCCAGTTTTGTTTTTCTTTTTCAACATTTCCTAAGTAATTTGGGGTCTCTTCTGGTTCCATACAAATTTTAGGATTGTTTGTTCCAGCTCTTTGAAAAATGCTGGTGGAATTTTGATTGGGATGGTATTGAAAGCATAGATTGCTTTAGGCAGTATAGACATTTTAACAATGTTTATTCTTCTGATCCATGAACATGGAAGGCTCTTCCATCTTTTTGTGTCTTCTTCAATTTCTTTCATGAGTGTTCTGTAGTTCCTCGAGTACAGATCCTTTACCTCTTTGTTTAGGTTTATTCCCAGGTATCTTATGTTTCTTGGTGTTATAGTAAATTGAATCAATTCTCTAATTTCCCTTTCTATATTTTCATTGTTAGTGTATAAGAAAGCAACTGATTTCTGTATATTGATTTTGGATCATGCCACATTACTGAATTGCTGTATGAGTTCTTGTAGCTTGGGGGTGGAGTCTTTTGGGTTTTCCATAAAGCATCATGTCATTGCAAAGAGAGAGAGTTTGACTTCTTCTTTGCCAATTTGAATACCTTTTATTTCTTTTTGTTGTCTGATTGCTGTTGCTAGGACTTCTAGTACTATGTTGCAGAACAGTGGCAAGAGTAGATATCCTTGTCATGTTCCTGATATAAGAATGACATAGAACAGAAATTTACAGAGACAATCTATAGAAACAAGGACTTCACAGGCAACATGATGTTAATAAAAACGTATCTTTCAATAATTGCTCTCAACGTGAACGGCCTAGATGCTCCCATTACTCCTTATTTCTAATGGTTTTTAAACTGAAGTATGGCTGACACAAAATGTTACTTTAGTGACATAGTGACTTCACAACTCCCTGTATTATTTTTAGAATGTTTAATGGAATGTTATTAAGAAATGAGAAATATTTGTTTAATAGTCATGAAACTATTGAATATAATTGAGTCAGGGTGTATTTACACATGAGTTGATTTTCTCTCTATGATTTTCTCAGTATGAGTTATGAAATTAGGTAATACCAAATTAATATATACATTATGGAGAATACATTATGAAAATAAAAAATTCTTTGGAAGAAGCTTTATCTTAATATTAGGAACAGGTAATCTACATCTTTAAACAGATGTTTAAATCTTTAAACATTATTATAAAGATTAAAAATCTTTAAAATACAGAATTTAATGATTTAAAACCACTGGATGTCTAAATTATAGATTAATTACCAAGTAACATGTATATCATATTTTTAGAACACTTCGCTTATGCTTAAAGTATAATGATTGATTCTTGTGTTGTCATGTTCAACAGCTCCTAAAAAATAAATCCCAACTTTTACACTTTGAGAAAAATAAAATAAGAATATGAAAATAGATGTAAGTTTGAAAGAGGACTAAGTATTAAGATAGACACATATTTTTATTTGTATCTTACAAACTCATGTGGATCAGATGACATTCTTAACACATTTTAAAACAACGCTACATTTTTAATAAGCAAACATGTACTTTGATCAAGAACATAATACAAAAAAAGTCTTTTTCTTATCTTTTAAAGAGGCTCTCATAGAATTAGAATAGTGTTATATATTATTTAAGTCAGGTGAATAAGAAGCTTTTATTAAAAAGTTAGCAATATCTGTGTATTGAATGTGTTTTCTGCTGCTATCAGTTTGGTTTGAAATGTTCTATGAATATTTGCACACTTAAAGAATTAAAACAATATATTTTCATCCAAGCATTGCTGAATTTGGCTCTACAATATATCACAAATGAAAAAAATGCAAATAAGTTTATTCTTTTCTGTAAAACACATTTTAAAATATTGATCTAAGAATACAAAGTTTTAAAGATTACCTTAGAAAATAAAAGACCAGAAATGAGCATTTAGAAACATCAATATTAACTATTTTATTTAATGTGATTTTTACAAATAAACTGGAATTAGTCATTAAGGAAATGCAAATCAAAATCATAATGAAACCTCATGCCAACTAGAATGGCTAAATAATAATAGTATAAAAGAAAATAGCAAGCATCGGTAAGGATATAAAGAAATTCAAACTCACATACACTGTTAGTGAGAATATACAATGATGCAGCCACTGTGGAAAGATTTGGTGATTCTTCAAAAAGTTAAATACAGAATATCAAATGGGGGTGCCTGGGTGGCTCAGTTGGTTAAGTGTCTGGCTCTTGATTTTGGCTCAGGTCATGATCTCAGGGTCCTGAGATCAAGCACTGCATTGGGCTGATGCTCAGCACGGAATCTGCTTGTCCCTTTCCCTCTGCTCCCTTCTTCCCATGTGCTCTCTCTTTCTCAAATAAATAAATAAATCTTCAAAAAAAATATCGAATGACCCAGAAATTCCACTTGTATGTATATACCCCAAAGAACTGAAAACATTATTTGCAAAAACCAAAAGGTGGAAACAAGCCAAGTGTTTATTAAGATAAATGGATAGTCAAAACACATAAGGTAGAATATTATTCAGTCATAAAAAGGAATGAAATTTGGATACATTCTAACAACATGGATAAATCTTAGAAACATTATATAAAGTGAAATAAACCAGACACAAAATGACAAAGTATTGTATGATTCCCCTACTGTGAAATATCTAGATTAGGCAATTTAATAGAGACAGAAAGTAGATTAGAGGTTACCAGGGGCTGGAGGAGGGAGGAGTAGGGATTACTATTTAATGAGTACTATTTGGAGTGACAGAAAAATTTTGGCAACAGTGGTGATGGTTACAAAATGTTGTGAATGTGATGCCACAGAACTGTACATTTTAAAAATGGTTAAAACGGCAAATAAAATGCTACCTTTTACTACAATAAAGTATTTAAAGATAAATTGGCTATTTTTATGTTTAGAATGTTTTTGTAAATGTTAATTTTTAAAGGAGGAAACAACATGAGAATTTAGGGTGATAAACAAAGTGTTGACCTCAGCTGAGATTTCATTTCTGTAAAGATGCTATTCTCCTTTATATGTGATAATGCTTTCCTGTGTTATTCTCACCAATAGCACCAAAATTCCTTTGAGAAGTTTAACCAGATTCTAGCTGAATATAGTCTATGTGTGAAACTAAAGTATGTATTTCCAAAGCTGTGTTCATAGTGTCTTTAATTTTTCCCCCTACCAAATTATTCTCACAACATAGAAAACATAGTAAGCTCCTAGCACCAGTAAAGGCTAGTTTTAGTAACTTTAAAAATTAGAATATTTGTGTTGTAAAGAAGTCCTAAAAGTTCAATGCTTTGCGAGTACTTGAAAATTAATGAAATATAAAGGCAGGAAAGAGTTGAAAGAAAAGTTTCTTCCAAATTATCTGCATAATCAGAGTAGGTAATAAAACAAATTTAAATGGATGATAATAGAGAAATCAATTATCTTTAATATTAGTCATGGTTTTGAATTTCCCTTTGAATACAAGGGGGTTTGGTGGTCTGGGAATGTTCAGCCTTGCAAATAAAGTAATGGAACCAAGTGGAGGAATGTCATCCAGCCTTCCCATTCTATCCCATACCTGTGTGTAGAACCATCTTTTGTTTAGCTTTGCAGTGAACAATGTATCAGTTACTCAAATTTGCAGTGGCTTGTAATGAGTCTTTCACCACTGCTGTTTTGTTCTATTGCTTTCCACATTCTAGTCTTTGCAGTCTTCCTTTCTTGAGGAATTCTCCACCAACAACTGAAGTTAGTATAGTCTCATGGCCCTGCTAGGGTCCAGGGCTTCAGTTCTTTGACCTTTTTTCCCTACAGTGTTATATTGGGTTGTTCGTCCCTCTGCCCACCACCTTATCTATCTCAGGTGATTTGACTCTAACCTCTCACTTCGGGTGATTACATCAGCTCCATTGATTATTTGTTCAAATTTCATTTCAGTTTTTACTGAGTGGTGGAAGAGTGAAGAGTGGTGGTGGGTTGAGGCACAAATGAAACAGTTGGACTTTCAATCATAGGTTCCTAATTACATGCATTCATGAAATAGGTCCCTAATTGACTTTGTTCTCTTCCACTTGAAACCACCCTCAATATTGTCCCCACAAAGGATTGCTCGAAATACAAATGTGATAATGCCCTCTGTTTTAAAATATGTTTATAAATCTCTATGTTGGCATATTTTCTCTATGAATTTTACTCAATGTAATAGGAAAAGAATGGAGGGATAGGAATTACCTAGCTATGATGTGTCTACCATTCCAAGCAGATCCACTTTCCTTTCACAATTAAACTTCCTGGTTCTAAGGTATACTGAAAAATCAGGTAGACATGAAGGTTCCTATAAATCCACAACTAGTGTCAACTGTGATAAACTTATTTTGATTTCTATCTTATATGATCTCTAGTTATTGGACAATCAATGTAAACAGAGCAGGAAACACGAAGTTCTTGAATTTTCGGGAGATTTCATATTATAACTTAAAAGACTCATTTTTAATAAAAATCACTCAATTTGCACATCCCTTTATACCTTCTAGAGAAGTCTTAAATAAGGCTACCAAAATGTATACCAGTCTTTTTATAACATAAAGATTTACGAAATGATTCACTTGGTTTTCGGCATCTATTGTCATTTTGAATTTTCTCCTTCTGGATTTTCCATAGGTCTCTTCTACTAATTGTGAGATTTGTAGAGAGATTGAAGGCTACTAGGGTTTTCCCAGTGTACTTTTTAGGAAAGAGGCAGCCTCCTTTAGTTGTAACCAAAAAAATATGTGGCCTAACCCTGTCTAATACAGTTGATCCTTGAACAACATGGGTTTGAAAGTAGCAGGTCCACTTATGTGCAGATTTTTTTTTCAAGAAACACTGTAAATGTATTTCTCTTCTTTATGATTTTCTTTTTTTTTTAGATTGTATTTATTTATTTGAGAGAGAGACAGAGAGCACAAACAGCAGGAGGAGCAGAAGCAGAGGGAGAAGGAGAAGCAGACTCCCTGCTGAGTGGGGAGGAGCTTGATGGCAGCATCCTGAGATCATGACCTGAGTCAAAATCAGGCACTTCACTGACTGAGCCACCTAGATGCCCCTAGGAGTTTCCTAATAACATTTTCTTTTCTCTAGTTTAGTTTATTTTAAGAATATGATACATTTTAAGAATATGCATAATATGTGTTACTCATGTGTTTATATTTTTGATAAGGCTTTCTGTCAGTAGTAGGCTATTAGTGGTTAAGTTTTGGGGGAGTCAAGTTATACAAACATTTTTGACTGTGAGGGGTCCATACCCCTAGCTCCCACATTATTCAAGGGTCAGAATCCTATTATAATATTGCACTGGCTGTGTTCTCTGTTCTTAAGCCTCAGTTTCCCCCAAAGGGAACTTTATATACTTTTGCATGCCACCCAAAGGAAGCAGGGTTGGTCTCTGTTCTCAAGTAGCATTTTATTTATAAAATTTGTGTTTATGACTTATGTAGATAAATATCGTAATTTTTGGATGATTTAAAAATTAATCCATGGTCTCTTGGCCTCATTGGTTTAGAACATATGCTAACTAGTGAAAAGGTACTCATGATCATTACTCACTCGACCAGGTTGCCTTTAACAGGAAACCCACAACCTAATGTGAAGAAAGTACATACCCATAGTCTCTTAGTGCACAGCAGAGCTGAGAAATTCTTTTTGCTTCCTACCTTGTGGAATGAAGGAAGAAAAAACCCTATATGGCCCTGAATAGATTGGGGATAGCAGTAAAATGACCCCAGTGACTGGTAATAGGAAATTGTCTCTTAAGGCTGCTGGTGACTTAGTATCCTTGCTAAGTGGCTAAAGAGTCTTCAGTGACTAGTGCTGAAAAATATTGGTGGCCTCAGACATTTTGTGTAGCACATCTGTTCATATTTATAGGAGGTGGTTTAGAAATTATAGCAATTTAATACATTGTTGATTTTTACAAACATTATAAATTAATATAAATATCTTGTGCTATATGTTTGTTTTGCTGATATGCACTTGTTGAAAATTAAGCACTTAGTCACAGAAACATCTGGGGAAGAGCACGGATGACTCAGGACAAACTCATCACCGTTATTGAAATTTAAAGAGCATGGTTTCCTGACAATGAGTCATGAGCCTCATATTCTTACACAAAGGGCAAGGGTCTCCACCACATCTCTACTCCCTCGCCTACCCTCTGAGGCCCAGCTCTCCCCATATTATTTGGATTAATTCACAGGTTTCACTTGTAAAAAAAAATGCTATTTTCATCATTTTTTTACATTAATGTTTAATGACTTTATACAGTTGTATTCACAGAAAATGCTTTTTCTTTTATAAATGATACTGATAAAGTCATGAGATAATAAAATTATGAATAATAATAGTCCTTTTGGATGATTGCTTACCCCAGAAATTCAAGAAAAAAAAAACTGAGAGACAATCAGGCATTTTCATTTAAACTAAATCCTGATTATTAACCTTGTTTATTTCAACAGAAATAAGTGAAAAACTATTGCTACCATATCTAAGCCATAGTTTTCATAATGATTAATATTTAAAATAAGATTACATGTGGTTTTTTTTTAGATTGGGTAAAGTAAAAGACTGTATAAATATGTCTTTTAGAAACTCTTGCCTTAAATATGTTTTTAATTATGTGGCACTCCTGGGCTTACAGTGTTCAGACCTCATGTTAAATCAAAGAGTTTCTAGTAAGGGATTATAGCACTTATATTCCAAAGAGCGCTGGATTTTTTTTTTCATTTCTTTTTAAGGCTTGTCACTATTTGGCACAGAATGAACCTTTGATGCACATATAAGGTTTTGTTTTCACTTTAATGTTTTAGTTTATGATCCATTTTGTAGATTGAAGATGACATTCTGGGGTTGAAAAATGGTGAAGTTCTTTTCTAGGAAAAAAAAAAATTCTCCAGCCTGGAGCAGCCATTTGGAAATTATTTAATCACTCTAAGAATAACCTTAAAACATAAGGTTATTTTTCAAATGGTATTCCCAGAAGTAAGCAGTCAGTTTCACACTAAGAATAACCATTCTAGGATTGACATTGCCTCAGTATCAGAAACACATAGTACTACTGAGCCATGACAGTTTCTATTAGCCAATGATTTGGGAGAAATCTAAGTAGTTTTCCATGTGTTGTCTGATGCTGGGAAGGTTGGCTGCTGTATGACTGTAAAACTAGACTGTGTCCAGATTGAAATGTTAATGTATTATGCTGATTTAATACTCTCTGAATTCTAATAAAGTGGTGTACTATTAATTCCCTAAAAATATAAGAAAAAGAGAAATAAAAATGTGAGAAAAGTTGGACCTCTGACAATTCTACTATTAAAAGTATAAAACCATTAGCTTGGTCAGAATTTTGAAAATTATAATATATTAAAAAATTAAACAAAAAAATTGCAGCTGAATTTTGCATGTGATCATACTTTATTGACAAATTAAAATATTATACATATATAATTATTATAATAATTTTCTAGCATTATGGGCACTTATTATATGCTCACTGTTGTACTGCTTTTGCTGATATAATTTCCCTTTTAATTAGTAGCAGGAGGTAGATTTTGTCAGTGGTTCTATGTAGTTTTATCTTTTGTTCTTTATGTTTTGTTTCCTAGTAGATTTATTCAAATGTTTCCTGGGTCTAACCTGAGGATGCTCAGGAAGCAGCATCTCTGTGACCTGGGACACTTGGATCATAGGCTTAACACCTGAGGTCTTATTTGCATTTTGAGTTTCAGTGTCAACTTTTAAATTATTATGGCTTTTGACCAACTGACTAAAACAATGGTGACGACTGACATACTAAAAACATCAATCCAGATTAACTAAGAAAAAAGCTACTGCTGAATTCAGGATTTTAAACTTAGTAGCTATTATTTTTATGACTACAATACATAAATTCTGTAATTCATCAAACATTGACTTATTTTATACTATAGTGTCTAAATACTGTGTGAGACAGTGGGGATAAATTAAAAGTCATTAACAGACATGGTCTTGGGGCACCTGGGTGGCTCAGTGGGTTGAAGCCTCTGCCTTCGGCTCAGGTCATGGTCTCAGGGTCCTGGGATTGAGCCCCGCATCGGGCTCTCTGCTCAGCGGGGAGCCTGCTTCCTCCTCTCTCTCTGCCTGCCTCTCTGCCTACTTGTGATCTCTGTCTGTCAAATAAATAAAAATAAAATCTTAAAAAAAAAAGACGTGGTCTTTGACATTACACAACATAATATTGTGGGTTGGGGAGAATGACGAGCATAGAAAGAGACATAATTGAAATAACCACACATACCAATATAAAAGTGCACTTCTGACAAATACCAGAAAGGATTATCCACAGTATTAGGAGAATTTTAATCATGGGATGTAACCTAGTTAGCAGGGATAAGAAAGGATGCTTTGAGGAGATAATATTTGAACTGAAATCTATAGGAAGATTATGAGTTAATTGGGCAACATATGGGACACATTCAAAGAGATGATCATGTGCAAAGGTCCTGTGACACGAAGGAGCATGGCAAGTTGGAGGAGTTGAAAGAAAGTTGGACTAAATACCCATAGAAGATAATCTGGAACAGCATGATGATGGGATTTTAGGTGGGAGCCACATATTGCAAGTCTTCCAAATTCAAGTTAAAGTATTTTTGTCCTGATCTTTAAAGTAATAGATAATAAATGGAAGGGTTTTAATTAGATATGGGAGAGTGACATGGTTAGATAACTTTTTTTTTTTCAATAAGATCACATTTGAGAGAGACCAGAGTGGATGTTGGCAGACCTGTCAGCGATTTAATGTATTGGTCTAGTTGAAAGATATTGGTAGCTTTTACATCTAGCTGATGGAAGGTCTATGCTTAATTAAGCACAGATGCCAACTATAGCAGTTTTAGGTTTTCTCCTCTTACTCCCTTCAAATACCCCCTGCCAGATCTTGTTGTTCCATCCTTTGGTGACATTTGAATAGACCCATATCTTTTGGACTCTTCAGTCATTCGTTCCAGTTCACAACAGGCCTCTTTAAAACCTTCACCTTATGTCACTTTCAGACTCTCCCCGCTTGCTGCCAGCATCGTCCAGCCTTTGGCCTGAAGAATATTTAGTAGTGACCATGTGCGGCCTGTATTTTTTACTCCTCTCCTTTTTGCTGTCCCTTCTTCCTTTGATATATTGAGATCTGGGGAGGAGGTAAGAGAAAAGGGATTGAATGTCTTTTCTTTTAGCTGATGCCCGTGACTTTCTCTCCTGACCATTTTTGTTTTTCTGATGAATTCCAGTGGGCTGAAGACACTGCTTTTATGGCAGGCTTCTGACCGTCACTGTCACTGTCACTGGAGGAACACACATGGGTTCTTTATATAGCATTTGGAGGGCGTCCTCATACCTAGCTGCTTCGCTGCCCTTACCCCACCTCCCATATCCCATTGTACCTTCTTGCTGCTGGCTCTTCCTCACCCTGCTGCCAGTACCCCCTGTTTCAGGTGCTGGCTGAATGACTCATGCCCTAATAACTTCCATGGTGTTTACTGGACCCAAGGGGCACTTACTCATCCTTATTCAAACAAATGTGGGAATTCAAAACAAATGAGGCTGCATCTCTGAAGTGACATCTTCTTCCGGTTTTTTATTTTTTTTCCCTCTTCACTCAAATAGTCACAAGAAACAGATAAGTCTACAGAGAAAAAAAGAAGAAGAAGAAGAAGGAGGAGGAGGAGGAGGAGGAGGAGGAGGAGGAGGAGGAGGAGGAGGGGAAGAAGCCATTGAGAAGCCATCCTTTGGTCTCTTTGGTCTCTTCACCTGACTTTCTGGGAATAGTGATGGTGTCGAGGGGTGATGATCTATGTTGCCCCAAACTACAGGATTCTCCTCTAATCAAAAATCTTCTTCCTGGGACGCCTGGGTGGCTCAGTTGGTTAAGCGGCTGCCTTTGGCTCAGGTCATGATCCCAGCATCCTGGGATCGAGTCCCACATCGGGCTCCTTGCTTGGCAGGGAGCCTGCTTCTCCCTCTGTCTGCCTGTGCTCGTGCTCTCTCTCTCCCTCTCTCTCTGACAAATAAATAAATTAAAAAAAAATCTTCTTCCTTCATGGCCATCTATCTGCTTTTGTAGATTGAAGGGAGGCAGTAGGATCATGGTGGAAGCTCCATTATGTTTGAATGCTTCATAATAAGCCCAGAGGAGGTATTTGGACCCCACATGTTTTCTGGTGCCTTTAGAATGTAATGTAGGCTTTACTTTCTATTCCTAATGTAGTTCCTACTTTGATCTATTGCAAAGGGAAACATCATACTTGGACTCCTCTTTGGCTTGGACAATGGCATGAAAGGAGGTGAGGATGTTGTGTTGGGCCAGAAAAAAATACAAGATAAAATGCACAGGACATGGTGATAGATTGGACATTCAGGATGGAGGAGAAGGAAGGGAAAACAGTGACTCAGATTTCTGTTTTATACTGCTCAGTGCATGGTGGTGAGAAAAAAATAACCACATGAAAAGGACCAAGGCTCTGCTTCACCTCACCTTTCCTCATGACAGGAAGAAGCAAAATGAGAAAATGATGTGTGTTCAGTTTGAGGAGATATCAAATAGGATCAGAGCTCAGAGGAGATGTCTGGGCTGGACACACACCTGTGAGTCACCTTTTGTAGGTGGTAATGGAAGCCGTGAGTATGGATGGAATTGCTAGGGAATTGGTGGTGAGGAGAGTGGAGTCCACATATATACACATATATGTATCCAAGCTTATGCACACACATGCACAGGAGGTATGTGAGTGTAAACATCTATAGAAACACACAGAAATTAGAATGATTTCTAGTGAAGTTTGTAAATTGCTGTCATCATATCATAGTCACATACGCTATCCTTTACTTCTCTCTATATATCAAAGGGGATACAGTTTGTCCTAGAAATCCAAGTAACATGTCAATGGGCCCACGGGTTCCTACAGAACTAGAGGTGTGTAAGTTCATTTGGCCACAAGCAACTTCAACTTGATTACTTACTTTTGAACACAGTGTTTACAGAGTAGAAGGGGGGTGGGGAGAGAAGGGTTTGCCTTGTAAAGTAAGGCTAGATCACAAATCTAGCTTTTCTGAAATGCTAAGCTGCAAGTGGTGTGGAGAAGGCATTCACACCCACCTTGGGACAGGTGGTAGGAGCAGCATCGTACTTGGGACTTTGTAGGAGCAGCATCATACTTGGCTCAGGTGTGGATGGGAATATTAAGGCTCAATGGTCCCTCCGGGAGGGAGAAGTCCCATGGCAGTGAGGATGGGAGGGGGAGGCCGAGGCTGTGGCTGAAGATGTTAAAAAAAATTGGGGACCTTAACGGGGAAGCTGGAGCAGACAAATCAGGGATTTTGACAGAGGAAATCCAAAATGGAGAATGTTCTGACAGCTGAGAATTTTTGACCATTGCTAGTACACCTTTCTCCCCTAAATTAATTATTATTTTAATCAGAGTTGAATCACCAAAAGCACCTGACAAGCATAGTGACAGTGATGCACAAAATCAATACTGTTTGTTCATATCTTCTCTCATACCAAGTGCAAATTTCCTTCTCAGCACTTACAGGTGGAGGATAGCTTCCCTCCCAGATGCCTCCCAGGTGGTTGGCTCCCAGGCGCTGACCCTGGACCCCCTCGGTGGAGCAGCCACACTGGTGATCTGTCCGGAGGCCCAAACTTGCTCAGGTGCTAAAATGTAAATCCAACGTGCTCCGAACACAGCTGAGTACAGGAACTTTATCCCAAAAACCTGGACTGTCCAGAGGAGATTGCTTAATGCATTACGAATAATCTTCTCTTACTTTGGGAAAGAAACATCTTACTGTAATTTCATCGGTATTATGCTTGGATCATTAGAGGCTCTAAGAAAGCAGGGCATTTGGCTTCGGAGCACGCAGCACTTTAATCTGCATGTTTAAGTGATTTTAAGACTCCTCAGACATGGCTGACTTCATATTACACACCTATCCTCTCTCTCCCTTAGAGTTGAAAAGCACTCAAAATTAGAATATAGTTATTTACCCCTGTGGTTTTAGTTCTTCATGAAAAGAAGCTTCTGAAAGAGGTCGATTAAATGTTTTGCTCAACATATCCAAATTAATGGCAGATATTTATTTTTGAAGCCACCAGGCTTGTTTTTGTCATTGCAGTATTTTACATTGTTATGAAATGATCTGATTTTGGCATGTGATAGTCTCATTAAGAGCAGTTTATTCTTGGGACGCCTGAGTGGCTCAGTTGGTTAAGAGCAGTTTATTCTCTTAAAACTTATGGCTTAATTCTCCTGGCTTCCACTTAGCTTTATTCAGCCATGGGAGTGCGCTGCCATTATGAAGGGCCCTAAAATGCCCATCAGGGACATGTAGGCAGGAATATGCCAGAATCTCAGTGGGGTTAGGTTCCCAGGTGTGTTTTCTCGGTAGTTTTGGTTACCCAGGTGACAAATAAGGCCATGAATTGTCAACAATCATCCTTTACTGTCCTTGCTGTTTACATCATGGAACCTAACATAGAAGTGAAGTTCTTCTGGCTCTCTACCTTCACAAAACACTAAAACATTAAACATTATCTAGAGAGTACATTTTCCCAGTTCCCACAAAATGAATGGGGACTAATTATTCTGTTCCCAACTGGTTAAGAATGAGCTTCTAAATAGAAACCACCATCCAATGTTTCTTCTCATTCACTCCATCCCCCCAAATAATAGTGATAACACTCATTGCAATAGCTCCCACTTAGTGAGCGCTTATTGTATACCAGGCTCTGTGCTAGATCCCTGACCTCCACTATCTCTACTCTGTACAACAGCTTTGGGATATAGCTATGTTTATTACTGTTACTGGTACTATTATTCCATTTCACATAAGAGGGATCTTATACTCAAGCGGGTTGGGTGATTTTTCAAAAAATTATACAATGGCTGTGTGTAGAACTGCGATTCAAAACCAGTCCCATATAGAATGTAACACACACCTTTTATGTATGGAAAGATGGCACACTCTGGTACAGTCTTCCTCTCCTTGCTTCCTTCCTTCCTTCCTCCCTTCCTTTCTTTTCTTCTTTCTTTCTTTCTTGGTGAGAGAGCTGGAGGGGAGAGAGAGAGAGAATGCACACACACACGTTGTTGGGGGGGCAGAGGAGGAGGTAGAGGAATAAGCTCAATGTGGAGTCCAATGCTGAGCCCCAAGTGGGGCTCAATCTCATGACCCTGAGATCATGACCTGAGCCAAAATCAAGAGTCGGATGCTTAACCGACTGAACCACCCAGGTGTCCCTGGTGATGTTTGTTTGTTTCGTTCTTTTAAGATTTTATTTATTCATGTGAGAGAGAGAGAGAACAAGCATGAACAAGATGAAGGGCAGAGGAAGAAGGAGAAGCAGACTCCCTGCTGATCAGAGAGCCCAACTGGGACCTTGATCCCAGGACCCGGAGATCACGACCTGAGCACTGAACTGATCCAACCAGGTGCCCCTGGTGCAGTGTTTCTTAAACAAGGTTGTACAGAAATGAACAGATGGCATGATGAGGGCTGGATGGGATAATCAGTCTCACCCTAAGATAACTGTCATCTAACTCATGAAATCTGTTGGACACCCATGGAACTAAGCTTTGTTCAATTTATTTTGCTATAATTTTGGTGGAGAAATTAGGAGGTATTTAGGGAGGAGGGGAGATCATAGAAAAAGTGTAAGTAAGCAACATTATTTCCAAGAGGTCTGGATTTACATTAGGACAGATACATTCACCAAGTGACCCTAGACCAATTAACTACATTGTCTGTAGTGTCTTATTTGCCAAATATGGGAAACTAATTGTAATGCCCACTTTCCTGCTATGGTCACGGCAATAAAATAATAAGAAAGAAACAAAACAAATAGGAAAAACAATTCCATGCGACTTGGAAGTCTATATTCTTTCTTTGCTGTATACTGTGCAGATTCCATTTATGTCACAGGAATCCAAGAATATGCTCAAATCAATAATATAGAGCTGATCTTACAGTTCTGCCTGCTCAGTTCTTGTACAGTCTACAAATATTTACAGGGCATCTATATGAGCCAGGCATTGCTCTAAGATCTACACAGCAATGTACAAAACAGGTAAAAATTACTGCCCTTATGGGATTTGTATTACAGTGGTCATAAATGGATAGTAAGCACATTAATAAACAAGACATATGGTGTTTCAGGCAGTAGTAAGTACCATGGAGAAAAATAAGTAAGGAATGTTCTTGTG
This sequence comes from Mellivora capensis, assembly GCA_004024625.1. Classification (NCBI taxonomy): domain Eukaryota; kingdom Metazoa; phylum Chordata; class Mammalia; order Carnivora; family Mustelidae; genus Mellivora; species Mellivora capensis. Next base: position 11,731 of record PISX010023874.1, on the reverse strand, counting down.
GAAGGTGCATTTTAAAATATGCTATTTATAAAAGGTTTCATTGGGAAGGTGACCTTTGAGCAAAAATGTGAGGGAATAATAAGTTATGCAGTGTTACTGCATTCGCTTATTCCTTATTCTCTATTGGTGACATTAATGTAAAAGGAAATTATTCATTACAAAAAGTGAAAATAGCTAATTCTTCGAATACAGGGTGACATAGATTGATATGAAATTAACAGTGAACTACTTAGGAAAGAAGAAAAAGCATCAGCATTTTGTGCTAAATATTCAGCTTGGTGCTAACAACACAGAGAGCCATGAATAAGATCATAACCCTACTTTTCCTTAGAGGGTGGCCGCGGAGCAAATAGACAATTATGCCGTGGAATGAAGAGTGCTGTGATGGGGGTCATGATAAGAAGTGACAAAGAAAGATCACCAGCAGCCCCGGGGAGTCTTGCTGAAAGGTGATTGCTAACTAGGTAAAAGGATTGGGGAAAGGAAGGAAGGGCATTTTAGGTATGAATATCACATACAAAGACCAGACGTGAAGAAAGCAGGCACATCTGGGGAAATAGAAATACATTAGTATGTATGGGATATAGAGGTAAGGAGAAGGAAGAGGGGACTATTTTATGTAAAATCAACATTTGGCCACACTGCCTTCTGTGAAATGCTGTGCCCCTTCACATGTGTAAACATGCTTCCCAGGAGGCAGAGGTAGACAGCTGATCACAGAGATCAACATCCTGTTACTGAGCAGTGCACTGCCCTGCCATTTTTATTTTATTTTTTTAAAGATTTTATTTATCTATTTGACAGACAGAGATCACAAGCTGAAGGCAGAGGCTTTAACCCACTGAGCCACCCAGGCACCCCCCTGCCCTGCCTTTTTTAAAAGAGCAAAACTGTTAGTAGTTTTGGCTTATTATTACTTGCATACATTTGAAAGTCTGTGCAAATGAAGTAAGTAGAGGACTTAAGTCTGGTTGGTAATCTTCTGGTGATTTTTTTTTTTTAAAGATTTTATTTATTTATCAGAGAGAGAGAGAGCGAGAGAGCGAGCACAGGCAGACAGAGTGGCAGGCAGAGGCAGAGGGAGAAGTAGGCTCCCTGCCCAGCAAAGAGCCCGATGTGGGACTCGATCCCAGGACGCTGGGATCATGACCTGAGCTGAAGGCAGCCGCTTAACCGACTGAGCCACCCAGGCGTCCCCTGGTGATTTTTTTAAAAGGAAAATATTTTATTAAAACATAATCTCAAAGGTTAATTATTGATACCCAAGAACATTCTCTGGCAGACAGGCAGTGCTCTTCACTCATGATGATGTCCTGTGATTGGATTCCTGGTGCCCTGAGATACCCACTTCTGTTCTCGGGAGAGACCAGCTGGGATGTGGGGCAGCGCTAGCTACAAACTTCCTGGGATATAGTGCACACACAGTATTGTGCTATACAAATGCTCATTTTCTCTTAATGTCATGATGGAAAATGGATGGGAAGCCCCATGCTATGGTGCTCATCTTGACTTTATTGTTAGTGCTTTTCCCCATTAACTGTGCAATTTTGATCTTCAGATACCAAAATGTCTTCTACTCAAGAGAACTATACCCACTCAATCTAGAAAGCCAGCCTGTACTTCTAATGCATGTGTACTTTAGCAAACCATTGTAAAATACCTCATTCTTAGTGATTCCTGTTTCATGAAGACTTGAGAGGAATCACCACACAATCACACAATTATATAATTATCACATAATTACTGAATGCACATAATGTTTCAGGGTCCCGATGATCTGTGGGGTTGACATATTAATCACCACAGAGGACACACAAATTAGTGTTAAGAGGTTTAAATTCTAACACCACCAGTCACCAGCTGTGAGATCTTGGCAAATTACTTAACAGCTCTGTGCCGCAGTTTCCTAATCTGTAAAATAGGGAATTATCATATGTACCTTATTAATTGGTTGACAAAAATGAACAATCTTAGTTAATTGATTAAAAAAACACAAAACAACCCCATGTGTTTGTTGTGGGGAGTAAATGTGCTATTATGTCTGTGGGGTTCAAAAGAGAACCCATTATAAAATAAGTGCTATAAAGATATTAGCTCTTATTTTTATTTTCAGGAACTCCCAAGGTAGGTGGAGAGGCCAGACAGATCAGAAATTTCTGCCTTGGGAGGGATTCAATGAATCAGGGGATTTGTCTGAAATGATTCCCTGCATCTGGAATGTTTGTGATGCCATTTCCAGTGGTGTCTTGAGTGGAATGTTCCCACACATTATTTTACCTCCCCTCATTTTTGATCATTTTATGAGCCTATAATGGGCTACTCTTTGGGTTTTGATAATCCAGTACCCTTTGAATACATTCTTTTTGTGTCAGTTTGTTTGAATTTGTCTTTGTTGTTTGAAGACCAAAACTCTGACTAGCATGTCCCCATTTCAATGTTTAGGAAAAAGGTTCAGGAGGATTATGAATCTTGCTCAAGTTCTGGAAGCTAGTGAATAGTAGAGAAGGAATCCTACGGTCTCCTCGCTCTATGGCTTCGTTAAATCTTCTATTAAATAATCAATACATTTGTTTAATAAATGGTTATATGGGTTTTTTGACATTTAAGAGGAAGGTTTTAATTTTTTTTGAACAATAGAGGCAATTACCATTTGAATACTGAAATATTTAATGACATTTTATTTCGGGGGATTTTCATTGGTAAATACTTTTCCTAATATGATCTCAATGTCTGTTGTTGTTCATCTGGAGTACTCACTGTTGTGCAAACCTCAATGTAAAACAAATAATTTTCGAACTACATAATAATGTGTACAAGTAGGATTAAGTGGTAAAGTGTAAGTGATAGTACTTTATGGTACTGATTTAGTTAAGTGACAAAAATAAGCTATGATTTAAATATTTAACAGGAAGCTTTAGAGAAAATTGTTATAGAATACAGCATAAACAGAGGCAAACTATTGAAACACCCTTCAGAGAATGAGGAATGCTCTGAATTTAGTTCCCCAGGTTCGTGATTCTGTGATATTTCTTGACCAAAATTATTGTTTCAATTCATGAGCCTAGAGCGTGACATCATAATTTCCTCAGGATTGTATAGTATATTGTAGAAATGATTTGGTCTGTAGGCTTGGAGGATGATGATGGGGTTATCAAAGCAGTTTGGGACACAAAATGCCAAACCAAACCATAAATTCAGGGAGTAAGTAGAAATTAAAATTGAATTAGTAAGCCAGAGTTGAGTGTAAAGTCAGGAATGAAGGAAGCCACAGGCTCATGTTAAGAAAACATGAGGAATGTGAAAGATGAAAGGCAGGAGGATTTGGGGAGAGGTGTGGATAGAAACAAGAACAGAGACAGTGAGGTGTGTATCTGGGCTTTCTCAATGCCTGGATGCCAAAGATGGTGATTCTGCACCTTAGGTCTCACATTACTCTGGGAAAAACCCGTGAGATTCTGACCAGGGGTTTCTGGGTAGAGGAATCCAAGCTTTTTGTGTGCATAAAAACCACTTAGCCAATCCAATGCCATCTGCACTAACTGAGAAACTAATTTAGTAAGTTATGACCTCTAAACCTTGGAAATCAGAGAAAATAATTCTTTTTTGTACTCATCTCCAGCTTTGATTTTTCAAATTAATTTATGTACAAAATAAAAAATGAGACAGAACAGAAAGGTTTATAATGAAAGACAAGAGTCCCCTGTACACTGTCAACATGCCCAGTTTCATTTGCCAGAGGAAATGAATATAAATGGTTTCTGTATTTATTTGTTCCGGGATTATTTATATCACTTGATTTATTTATATATCTACTTACTTAGAGGTTTAAAAGAATACGAATCAGTTGACACTATAATCTCTTTTCCGATCCTTTTATTGTAATTTCTGATTTTGTTCTTCTGTTAGCTGCATTTATGCCTTTAAGGAATATGTTCTTTCTTACTCCATCCAAGTAATCATTTTGCCCTGACAGCTTCTTCTACCTTGAAAGATGCTGCTGTTGGTACCTCGACCTTTGTCTTTGTCTCTACTTTTCACCCCTCCCACCTCGTGTCCCCTCCACCTTCACTTTTATATTCCTAAGGTCCTACCATTTATATTGTGGGCTGCAACCACAAGAAAGAGTTCATATGTGTACTTAGCTCGACCCGGAAAAGTTTAAAATGTACCAGCAAGTCTGTTCTGTTTGTTCTTTAGAGGCTTTTCTTTAATCTGTTGTTTTTCTACACATGCCTGGTGATCTGGAATCGTTTGTTCATGTTTATGAATTGAGGACACGGTTAAATTAGAAGGAAACCTGTCTGTGTTCCTCTCTTGTCGTACGTGTAAGACATTTTGCCTCTCAGTCTTTTCACTCGGTAAGAAATATTACTCTGGGCTCTCTGCATGGTAAGAGCTTATCAACTGCCCTTACCCACTTGAGGATGAGAAGGTAAGAAGCTATTTTTTAGGATGGTGTCCCCAACATGATGGAATGGAGTTCCAGAAGCCACCCAGTCAACCCTAGATTTCCATAGTAGCTTGGTAAACTTATTTAAAGTTCTCAGGTGTTTGTCAGCATAAAACCCGTGCTTCCTGGGAGTAGAGAAGGAAGGAAATTGCTCAAGACCTTCCTCTTTTATAGAAACAGAAAGTAGAAAAGTGGTTGCTGGGGGAGGATGGTAGGAGAAACAGGAGGAGGTTGGAAAAGGGGTACAAATTCTCAGTTACAAAATGAACAAGGTCTGAGAAGCAAATGTAGTGTAGTTGTTAATATAGTTGATGTGTTGTCTAATGAACATTTGCTAAGACTGTAGAACTTAAATGTTCTCTCTCATACACACACAATTCAAAAATATTGAAGTGATGGTTGTGTCCATTAACTGCATGGAAGGATCCTTTCACAAAGTATTTTTGTATATCAGATCATCACATTGAACACTTTAAATATCTTACAATTTTGTCAGTTTTATCACAGTATAACTGAAAGAGAAGAAAGACATCAGTTCTGGAGATATTTCCATATCCCACTCCTTTCTCTGTCTTTTCCTGGCCAGTCTTGAGTCTGGAAGCTCTCTGAAGTCTGGCTTGAAAGATAAATTCTCTCCTTTGCTGCCATCCTCCTCTGCATATTTTGCAGTGCTGTTTTTAATCTGTCAACAGGTTTCCACTCTGTTTCTGTCTTTTGGAAATTTGTTAAAAATCTCTTATCTTTGGATGGACCATTTTCTCTGATGTAATGGGTTTATTTATGTATTATCATTTCATTGGGGGATATTGGAAGAGATGGAGATAAACACTGGAGTTAGGTCTGCATTCTTGAATCAGGAAACCAACAATGACTTTTTTGCACCTTTTGGGAAAGATTTCACAATTTCTCCTCAAATTAAAGAGAAAAGAAATTAGGTTGCTATATTTATAGTGTTTTGAAATATGCATGAAGCTACTTGCATTTTTAATATTATTCATCAAGGACAGAGAGCAAGTTCTTAACCTGATGTAAGCGAGGCATCAGTTTTTTCCATCAAGTGACTCCCTGCATGTTTCTGGAAGATCAGAGTAAAGGGGACATTTCATTCCTCTAGTAAGTTCTGATATTTCCCATGGGCAAATCTGAGGTTGTGTTTGTTTGCTTGATGGTGTTTGTTCATGGAGGAAAGAGAATAACTGAGAACCTCAAAATTTTTTTTTTTCAAAACCTTAAAGTAAGCTTTGGAGAAAATATTTCACTGGAAGTCTTTAAGACTCAGTTTCTCTTGTTTCCCTACTAGCTGATTTTGAGATGTGGCTATATCTCAGAGAGGACTCATGTGACTATGAGTTGAGAATGGATCCCAGGCCACCACCTCAGATTAGGTGGTAAAGAGGAGAGAGCAGGCCGCCAGGCTTCAGCAGCACAAGGCTTAAAATAAGCATAAGATAAAATCAATCTTTCTTTCTTTCTTTCTTTCTTTCTTTCTTTCTTTCTTTCTTTCTTTTTTTCTTTCTTTTTTGAGATCAAATATTTCTAAAAAAATTAGAGAAGGACTCTTAGGTGCAAAACAGATGGAAGTTCAGGAATGTAGGCATTACTGAATAAACTAATTGCAGATTTCATGTTTCCACATAATGTGGAAGTTTGGATCAAAAACTGAAAATCATTCCTTGAGAGTCGACTTGTTAATTTACTTAAAAATCCATTTATTAATTCCACAAGTATTTATTGAGTGACTATTAGGCTGCTTACACTGAGAATTCAGGTGATCTAGTGGGGGAAAATTCAGACTTAGGTTCTGTTCATAGAAATATTAAGATCTTAGGTAGGTCCCGGCAACTAAAAAGGCAATAGTTTTTCCAAAATTTAGTTAAAGCCCAAGCAAATCAAGGTAAGTCAACAATTTTGTCATGACTAATGTTTTCATCCATGCCAATTAGAGTTAAGTAACTTATGAGATTTTTAAAACACAAATATTGGCCTTAATGAAATAAATATATTAGAGTATGGTCAGTGTTAACCATCAATTAAAAATTAAGTCACAGGCACCTCGGTGGCTCAGTGGGTTAAACCTCTGACTTTATTTCACTCAGGTCATGATCTCATCTGGCTCTGCATTCAGTGGCGAGTCTGCCTGAAGGGCCAGAGGCCCCTCCTCATTGCACATGTGTACTCTTTCTCTCTCTAAAATAAATCCAAATCTTTAAAAAAATTTATTCAGTAAAATACCTTTCTCAGCAATATTCAGGTACAAATAATGTAGGTTCTTCAAATTTTGCAAAGAGAAGCTATGGTTACTTTTTGAAGCCTTAATGGTACCAAGGAATTTTGGTGGGGCACATAAACTGTGCCAACTGAGAAAATAGAAATGTGGCCATTGTTCACTCGGGTCAGATCCCAGAATCAGTCTGTTGGATTTTGATAAACACTTGCAGACCCCGTTTTCCCTCTCATTACCTGAATGTCTGCCTGTAATTATAGGATTTGATAAGGCAAGTAGAAGAGCTAGTGTAGATCCTAAAAATACTCTCTACCTTTAGAAATCAACTTGAAAGAAAGTTTAATGAAAAAGAATGAACTGAGCACCCATTTAACATGTTAAAGAGACAGCAAAGGGACAGAAAGAAATCACCTGATAATAAAAATGTTGCTTTGATTGAAACTGGGCAAAAAGCCAAAGGTACTGGAAGGATACTCTCAAACATACTAAATTGTTTCTGGATCAAACACTCATAAATCTAAGGTAAAAAGTGAATTTTTCTAGTAAATTGTGGGGCTACATCAAGATGGGTCTCCTGCTGAGCTCTAGAGTTGAGCCATTGTTCCTAAAGTTTCTTTTTTTCTAATTAAAGAATAGATATAGATACATGAATTCATGTAAAATGGACTGATCTGATGTCAACTATGTATAAGAATTTCTCATCAGAAATTCTGAAGGAAAGTTACAGGTTTGTTCTTTCACATAATTTTCTTTGATTACAAAGAAATCACTTAACAGATTTCACAGAAATTCTTGTTAAAACAACTAAATATTCTTGGAATGTAAGGGTATCTATACTTAAGCTTAATTTGAACACAATGAAACTAATAGCCTACTGTGTTGTATCTCAGGCCATGGCATACATTGCTTTGTCAACACTGGGGATTGATTATTTAAGATCTGTTTTCTTCTTTTGCTGTAGAATGCTGACATGAGAAATAAGATCATTTTGTTCAGGACTGAGATATAATGGGGGGGAGTCAGTAAAGTTTTATCAAATGAAGCTTCCAAACATTAGGATATATTGAGAAAACTAGTTTGTATGACAATATTAACCCTATATATAATCATGATTTGTGTCTAGGTGGCAGAGAATTTATACAATTCAGGGAATTCTTGTATGAGGTTACAAGCTCACAAGCATTTATGTTAGAGATAAAATGATGAAAATTCAGTAAGTCAAAGACAAATGCAGATTCAGTTTGTTGGGGTCCTAGAGAGATGAGAGCCCATAGGACAGAAAAACTTTCCCCTGGGGAGGCTGAGTTCCAGTAGCCAGACACTTTATTATGGGAGAATCACGATAACCCTGTATCCGTAGCTGCATAACATATTAGAAACTCCAAAGAGGGGGTCACCTGGGTGGCTCAGTGGGTTAAGCCTCTGCCTTCGGCTCAGGTCATGGTCTCAGGGTCCTGGGATTAAGCCCCGCATCAGGCTCTCTGCTCAGTGGGGAGCCTGCTTCTCCCCACCCCCCGCCTGCGTCTCTGCCTACTTGAGATTTCTCACTCTGTCAAATAAATGAAATCTTAAAAAAAAAAAAAAAGAAAGAAATCCCAAAGAACAGGGAGCAGGGAGATTGAGTGAAGAGCAGGGCTAGATAAAAATTAGTTTTACCTACAAATACGTCTGCATTCCCCAGTCCAAGTGATGATATCTAAGGAAATAGAGAAAATAAAATTCTAGTATGGGAATTAAAGAGAACAGAGTGAAACATTGTTTCTGCAAGAGTTTCTAAAAAAAATTCATCCTTGGTATCAGATGGATGCCAGGGCCAGTTAGCAACAACAGCAACAACAATAGATAACATTTTTTGATTGCTTACTCTTTGAAAATATGCTATTATATAGTTTGGATGCATTAGCTATTTCAGTTCTCACAGATTCTGTCCAATATGCACTGTCATTTGATCCGTTTTACAGCTGAGAAAGCTGCGGGTAAGACAAGCCAGTGCACAAGAAAATAGTGAGGACTTAGAGTCAGGCTACTTGGCTCCAAATCTCATACCCTTGACCTAAGAATACCAGTGTCTCGCATCTGAGAATTCTGAGCAGTTTTAAGGGATCTACAACAGAATCACCCCTGGAAGAATTTAGTTGAATGGGGAGATTTGTGGGTAAAGCCCACAAACCAGTAAAAGTTCATCAAGAATAGAAATTTACATAGGGAGGGGCACCTGGGTGGCTCAGTGGGTTAAGCCTCTGCCTTTGGCTCAGGTCATGATCCCAGGGTCCTGGGATCCAGGCCAGCACAGGGCTCTCTGCTTAGCAGGGAGCCTGCTTCCACCCGCCCCCCACCCCAGCCTGCCTCTCTGCCTACTTGTGATCTCTCTTTCTCTGTCAAATAAGTAAATAAAATCTTTAAAAAAATTTTTACATAGGGAGACTGTAGGTTGATACTCTTGTGGATACTTAGTATTCTGCTTTCTCCTAGGTGCAAGGTAGCACAGAAAGGTAATTCTGCTGGGTGATGAAGTTAGTACCATTATAAATACCAGATCCCTTATTTATTGTCCTGGACATTGATGATCAACTGGTGTGCCCAGAACACGGGTGAACCTGTGACCCTTCTGCCTATGCCATAGGCTACCATATCAAATTTTTTTTTTCAATTTTATAAGTATGCCCGAACAACACAGGGAAGATGAGTTGAGAACCTTTATAATTGTTTGAAGATATTCAGTATATAAAAGAATTTCATAAATATTTATTTGGTGCTTACTGTGTCCAGTGCTGGACACCGTCTTTATTGGACACAGTGTCCCATGTGTCCAATATATATTTGGTGCCTACTTAGACATTGATCTAAGTGCGTGAGACGGATTAGAAACAGAAAGACATACGCTCCTATACACTTGCAGCTTGTCTTCTGATAGGAACAGACAATAAATAACATGTAATAAATCCAAAAATCATATAGACTATTAGTAGGTACTGTGAAAAGAATTGATCAGAGTAAGGATGAGTTTAGGATTAGAAAGCGCATTATAATTTCAAATAGCTTGGTCAAGCTGGAACTCATAGAAAAATCACATTATCTAAGCAATCATTTGAAAGAGGTGAGGAAGTTAGCCATGCAGACATCTTGGGGAAGAGCATTTCTGTGGTGGGAATACCCAATGCGAAGGTGTCCCATGTTCTAAATGTTTTATGTTTGTTCCAATTATGCGCCATATAAACCTGTAGGTTGGAGTGGTAGTGAGTGTCTGTGAATGTGCTTCTCTGATTACTTATATTTTCTCAGTGTAATAAGAAACAGGGTCCTCAGGTCAAAGCGAGAACATGGGAGAGGATAAGAAGGCTTGAAGAATAAACAGAGTAGGTAAAGCAGTCATCTATTGATGTCGGAAAGTAAAAGGAGGTGTTAGCTGGCTAGTGCTGCCATAACCAAGTGCCACAGATTAGAGTGTTTAAAACACAGACATGGGGGCACCTGGGTGGCTCAGTGGGTTAAGCCTCTGCCTTCGGCCCAGGTCATGATCCCAGAGTCCTGGGATCGAGCCCCGAGTCGGGCTCTCTGCTCAGCGGGAAGCCTGCTTCCCCCTCTCTCTCTGCCTGCCTTTCTGCCTACTTGTGATCTTTGTCAGATAAATAAAAATAAAATCTTTAAAAAAATTAAATCATTCCAAACAACCGTGCAGCCCACTAATGACCATATCTAATGGAATCTTATTTTAAAAAAAAGAAAAAATAAATAAAACACAGACATGTATTAGCTCACAGCCCTAGAGTCTAGAAGTCTGAGATCTAAGTGTTGTTGGGGTTGGTTTCTTCTGAGGCACCTCTCCTTGGCTTGCAGATGGTCATCTTCTCCCTGGTCTTCCCTCTGTACCATCTGTATCCAAATTTCCTCTTCTTATATAGACTCCACTCATACTGGATTAGGGCCCACCCTAATGACCCCATTTTTATCTTGGTTACCTCTTTAAAGACCTTATCTCCAAATATAGTCACATCCTGGATATTGGGGGTTAAGACTTCAAAGTAACAATTTTAGGGGGACATAATTCAGTCCAGAACACTGGACTTGAGAAATAAAGTATGATATGCTGCCAGAAGAGTCAGGGCTCAAGCACTCGAGGGTTTATATTTAAGCTTTAAATGACCTCTACTGTGCGGATCCAAATAGAGCATCTCTCAATTTCTTACCAATATCTGAGGAGACACAGACAAATGTGAAAACTGAAACGGCAGCATAAAAAAACTAACCTAACAATCAATAAGACAAAGAGGAGAAAAGGAGACACAGGAGGCACGCTGGAAGAAGCCTAGCAACCATGGGTTTGGGGTGTGGACTCTTTCAACTCAGAGAAACTACACAATGGGTGGAAGAAAGGAATCAATCCCAGTGAAGCAAAATTGCACCAGATAAATTACTACAAGTGAGAAAGTACCAGGATTCTGCACAGCTATCCACTCTCCAGGTATAAACTGATCAAATAATTGAACCATCATCCACATGAGAAGCCGCATCATGGACAAATCATGCAAGAGGTCTGCTGGAGAACACCCCATCTCTCCATGTTCTGTCTCAGGCCAGGATGAGAACAGGAATGCAATCACATGGACAAACAGTGCAGGGCAAGGGGAAGGAGCAGACAGGGAGAAGATAAATCTGGAAGTTGGCATTAAATTACACGGAGAATGAAAAAAAAAGTCTTATTAAAATGCAAGAAGATGTCATTCCAACCAAATAGGATTCAGAGAATCCTAAAGGGAGTCTGGGCAGTCATTACAGTTCCATAGGATATGATGAATGAGATAGCGGAGACAAAGATGGATGGCAAGGCGATTCAAAGTAAAATTGTTGAATAATAATCCACATCAAAAAATGGGCAGAAGATATGAACAGACACTTCTCCAATGAAGACATACAAATGGCTATCAGACACATGAAAAAATGTTCATCATCACTAGCCATCAGGGAGATACAAATTAAAACCACATTGAGATACCACCTCACACCAGTTAGAATGGCCAAAATCAGCAAGACAGGAAACAACGTGTGTTGGAGAGGAT
>PISX010023873.1:0-28964 GCA_004024625.1 Mellivora capensis | reverse complement strand
ATCTAGGTTCTTTCCATAGTTTGGCTATTGTAGACATTGCTGCTATAAACATTCAGGTGCACGTGCCCCTTCGGATCACTACGTTTGTATCTTTAGGGTAAATACCCAGTAGTGCAATTGCTGGGTCATAGGGTAGTTCTATTTTCAACTTTTTGAGGAACCTCCATGCTGTTTTCCAGAGTGGTTGCACCAGCTTGCATTCCCACCAACAGTGTAGGAGGGTTCCCCTTTCTCCACATCCTCGCCAGCACCTGTCATTTCCTGATTTGTTAATTTTAGCCATTCTGACTGGTGCGAGATGACATCTCATTGTGGTTTTGATTTGTATTTCCCTGATGCCGAGTGATGTGGAGCACTTTTTCATGTGTCTGTTGGCCATCTGGATGTCTTCTTTGCAGAAATGTCTGTTCATGTCCTCTGCCCATTTCTTGATTGGATTATTTGTTCTTTGGGTGTTGAGTTTGATAAGTTCTTTATAAATTTTGGACACTAGCCCTTTATCTGATATTCTTTCTCTCTTTTTAAAAAAAGTTTAACACATTTCAAAAATACTCATGCCCAAGAATTGCCCAAGTCATATGGACCTTTTAAAAAGTTATTACTATTTCAATAAATAGGATGTATGTAAAATAGTTAAAATGAGATTCCATTTTCAGATCAGTAATTCATTAAATTGTCTTTAAGATCATTTCTGTATTGTGATATTTTTAACCTAGGTAAATTTCTAAGCTCAGTTGTATTACTTCCATATGGTTCTCCATAATTAAATACATTTGATGCTTTCTGAAAGCCTTAGTAAATATCACCAAAGATATTTGTCCCTTTTTGTTTTCTGAGTGTACCCATATCCAGCAAACATCTGGCAAAGACTGTTGGGGGGAGGAGTATGGAGGCGAGTAAGGCTTGGCTGCTGCTTCTGAGAGGCTCCCAAGCTGGAGGAGGTACAAACAGGTGCAAAGAAGGAGGAACCAGGCATTGCAGGTGCTGAAAAGAAGAAGAGGGCTTGCAAACAGCGGCAGGTGAATTCCTCTGTTAGGGAGCAATAGTAAAGCAGGGACAGGAGGGGCAGAGATCCCCATGGAGGTTGGCCTGAATCCCAAAACAGGCAGGAGTCAGGAAAAGAGCAGCTCAGGCAGCAGGAGCACGGTAGAAGGTCCAGTGGTGCTGAAGAACATGCTATGTCTGGGAAATAGCATGTGGTTCCTTCACCGGGCTGGAGCATGAGGCATAGAGAGAAAGAGACAGAGACAGGGGATGATGAGGAGCAAGGAAACCGAGACACTGATATCACACAGCTGAGCTGATGCTTGGTTCCAGAACTCAGACTCCCCAGCTTTTCTGCCTCTTTAACAAATCCAAAAGTCCTGATCAAGCTGCGCCCCTCTCCTCTGTGATCTGCACTCACAGGGGTCCCCAAGGAGCAGACAGTTAGAACATTCAGTACTAAACCCGCCGACCGACAGATCAAGCTCCCAGTCAATGAGAACAGCCCTCACAGTGCCCATCTCCCCCCTGGGCTGCAGTAACCATGTCTGAACAGTGTAGGGCTGGACTAGCCTCTCTCCAAACCCTCTCAGCTCTGAGTCTCAGCTCCAGGATTCAAAAAGCAAGCAAAACAAGAACTTTACGGTCTGTGGGCTGAGCAGGTGGCCAGTTTGCCAGCCAGCTGCCCGACCTGGCATCAGTGAGTGGCTTGTCCTGCACTAGTGCTTGGCACCAGTCAAGAGGAGGGTTTGGGAAGAGGATCCGGCAGACTGGCATGCCTGGCGTCCCAGATGACTTCCCAGCCTAAGTGCCAGTGGGAAGCCAACAGAGGCGGGTGGCTGGGGTGGACAGCCCAACAGGCAGAGCAGGTGGCCCTGGCACAGCAGGTTTGGGCAAGTCATGTTTGAGTGCTATTCTGGGAGCTGCCGGGCTGCTAGAGTGAAAGAAGGGAACATAGACATAAGTGTCTTCAGTGCACAGAGGGTAGTTGGAAATCTGGGGAGTGTTGGGTCGGGCAGGCTCTGCAGAGGCCTAGGATTGCTCTCTGCAGACTGGACACTGGGCTTCTGAGGCCTTAGCCAATCCCCACGTCAGGTGCTAAGCCCTGCATTGTGGATGGGAGGCTCCAGCACAAAGGAGAGGCGGGGAAGGGAGGCAGCAACTTCATCCATCTGAGGGTAAGGAGGGTGGTGCATGGAGAAGACAAGCCCTGAATGGGAAGGGTCACACCTGCCACTGACTCACTGTGACACCCCTCCTCTCTGGGCCCCAGTGTCCTTAGCAACGTCACGGGGTTAACTGTTTCCAGTTCTACCTTACCCCCCCGAGTCTTGTGAGAAGACAGATCATGAGTCAGATCACAGATGTGAAGACTCATCCAGCCCTCGGCCTCACTGAATCCCAGTCAATGGCCACTCCACAGTCTCCATGTGGCAGAATTAAAGTGGTGGCAATATCTGGGGAGAAATGTGTTTGGCAGTGATGGTCTATCTTGAAGCTGCATTTCCGTACTACTTATAAGGAAAAGTTGTGAAAGTCTTTTAAATTGGGCAATAAAGATTACGGGGTGTCCTTCTAGTAACTTCTAGATAATTCTTGTTTTGTTTTGTTTTTAACTTCTGGGTAATTTTTTTAAGGATTTTATTTATTTATTTGACAGACAGAGATCACAAGTAGGCAGAGAGACAGGCAGGGAGAGAGGGGGGGCGGGAAGCAGGCTCCCGTTGAGCAGAGAGCCTGATGTGAGGCTCGATCCCAGGACCCTGGGATCATGACCTGAGCCGAAGGCAGAAGCTTAACCCACTGAGCCACCCAGGCGCCCCAACTTCTGGGCAGTTTTTATCTAGTCCTCCTAGATGACCCTTTCTTTCAGTTTATCTGCTCTTGTCATTGTTTTCGAGCTGTTTTACAACTTTGTAAATTGTAGAACACTGATAGCAATGTGGTGATTCCCGCCCCTAGGAATGCAAATGAATTTTGTCCATTAGAGTTGCAATGATTATTGCTCTGTGGGTACTGACTGTTTTTGTATCTTTTTCAACATTTCTGATTGCCTCCATGGCGGTTCTGTGACTCCTCCTTTGAACAGGTTGTAACCATTTACAAAGTACCTCAGTAGCTAGTGAGTTAAAGAAAGTATTTGACACATGTTCCTTTTATATTTGTATGAGGAGCACGGTATTCATTTTCTGTTGCTGTGTCACAAACTGCCCACATCTGTGGGGCGCACAGTTTCTGGGTCAGAAGTCCGCCCAGAGGATAGCTGGCTTCTCTGCTCAGGGTCTGCTGGAATCAAGGCGTTAGCTGGGCTGCGTTCCTTCCTGGAGGCTTTGGGACAAAGGACCACTTCAGAGCTCGTTCAGGTTGTCGGCCAAATTCAGCGTTTTGAGACTGTAAGACTGAGATTCCTGGTTTCTCTCTAGCCATCAACTGGGGCCTGCTGTCAGCAGCCGGGGACCACGTCTTTCCCTGGCAATTCACAACACAGCAGTTTGCTTTCTTCCAGGCCAGCAGGAACATGTCTAGTTTCTTCCTCTATGACCACCCGGAGAAAATGCTCTGCTCTGCTTTTAAAGGGATATCCTGATGAAGCCAGGACCACCCAGAATAATCTCCCTTTTGCCACATAACGTAACCTAATCACAGGAGTGATGTCATGTTTACAGGTGCCACCCACACTCAAAGGGGAGGGGATGAAATAAAAGCGAGTGTCACTGAAGATCATCTCGGAATCCTGGCTGTCCCAGGTGATTTTACCTAATCAAAAATACTTTAACACAATTTACAAAAACTGAAAGCGCATCACAGAATGGGAAGGGGCTAGTAGCGATTACGAGTATGTTCAAACTCTCCTAATGGGAGGCCCATAAGGCAAGTCCTGGTGAGTGGTTTTGTGTCAGAGTGTGAGAAGTTTTCCTCCCTATCTTGATTCTCCCTTTTGCTCCTTTAAAAACAGCATACCCACCAACACACAAACACCTCTTGGGCCTGGGAGTAGGGTACGGTGGAAGAAGGGATGTGTAGAGGCTCCAGCAATGGCCATCGTGTTGGCCAGAAGGGAACCAGGGACACACAAGGGCCATCAGACCATGCACTCTGAAGGTAGGAAGATGGGACAGGAGTGGTTCTGATTCCCACCTGCTGTGATGGTTCAACTTCAGGGCAGGCAGAGAACAAGACAGAGTCACTGAGTGTTCTATCTGGTCTATCTTCATGTCCTCCAACCCATCCTCTGCTGGGGGAAACTTCAGAAACCCAGAGCTTCATCAGCTTCTCCCTGCTGCCCCAACCCCAGACAGCTCGTTCCATCCTTGCCTCTGTGCCCTAATGGCACATGCTATTTACATTGTCTGGCAGGTCCTCCTTCTTCTTAACCTCCACAAAGGAACTTTGTTTCATTCTTTAACACTCAATTCAAATATCAGGTCTGAGAAACCTTGAGGCATCACAACATTGGGGGAAAAATGGGCTTTGAAGTTAGTTAGAATTTTGCTTCCAAGCTGTGTGGCCTTAGGAAAATTACATAAGCTCTCTCAACCTCCCTTTCATCTCTAAAATGAATCTAATGCAATATTTGATGGTAAAGCCCATCTTAGTGACGGATCACAGAATAATAATAGGAATAGCCCTTATGTATTACATGATTGCCATGTGCTCAACATAGCGCTAAGTACTTTATATGCATTTTTCATTTTTTCTCCCAACAACTCAGGAAAGGAAGTTCTACTATTTGATTTTGCAGATATATACTCCAGATAAGGAAACTGAGGTTTAGGGAGGTTGAACCCTGGCTCCAGAACTCAGGCTCTTAATCATTATACCATATTGCTTCCTAGAAGGCCCTCATTCCCTTTCCCCTCTCTGTTCCTCACCATATTCACATCTGGGCTATCAAAATTGCTTACTCCTTCTTCCGTCCTCATAGCCTGTGTATATCCAGGGCTTCTGTCCTACTATAGAAGAGACAGTATTCATTTCTTCTATGTGTTTCTGTCTCTTCCAGCCCCTAATACTGGGTCCGACACAGAGCAAGCAGGCACAAACTACCCACTATTCAAGTGAATTAATGAATCATCTTGAGTCTTTTTAGGAAGTGACCAGGGACTAATTTATGTAATAAAATGATTATGAATCATGCATAAATAAAAAGGGAAGACTGTCCCTTCCACTCCATTCCCATTCTCTCATGCTATCTCAGCTGAGGCAACGGGCCCTGCAGGGACCCAGCAGCAGACAGATAACAACATCAAGACCCATTCCAGCTTCACACCAGACCCTGGAATTTAATTTAACTCATACAGACATTGGTGTTGACACTCTTGGGAGCTCCCAGAGCAGCCTCACAGAACAGCTGGTAACAGCTGCGATGGGTTTGCCTTCGCACCTCTGATTAAATCGCAAGGGAATCCCACGAAGGCAGGGCCCTGGAAACCGTTTTACAGAAAGATGCTCATAGACTCCCAGGACCACCGTTTTGGAAGGAGCTGCCAAGATCTCCCGGTGACTGAGGCCAGGGGATTTCCCCCAATGTTGCATGGCTTTCCCAAGTTTTGATGAGGCGGCATTAAGAATATAAACCACAGCCTTTTATACCTTGAGGCATGCAATCCTTGCACTTAAGATTCTGCCTTTGCTCTCTTCCCTGCATGTCCTGCAATTAGTGTATGCTGCCACCAAGTAGAGTGGACCCAGGGTCGTTAACATGGTTGGAGTGGTTCATCAGGTACATGGCTTGCATGAGATCCAGATTATTGTTTGCACTCCCTACTTTATTATTTTTATATTAAATTCTGCCCTTTTGTATTAAACTGTGACTATTTTTATATTAAACTATGACTCTTTCATATTAAATTCTGATTCTGAAAGCAGATAATTTAGCGGCAAAAACAAGCTTTTAAAATGAAACAAGTTTTAAAATATAGAACACATTTCTTGTGATCTTTTTAATAATTTTCTATTACCAGATGAATTGAACCCTCATCTTATTCCACATATTGATTGAAATTAAACTTCCTACCTCACCATGCGTTTTGGTTTGTAGACCAACTTACCTTGGAGCTCTTTCCTCACCCTCAATCTTGAAATTAAATTTTCTGTGCCTGCTTATTTTATAACATGTGGAACTCTGTCAATTCAATAAAAATTTAAAATGTGGGAAAAAAATTTTTAAATGTGTTTATTTATTGAGTACTTATCATAGCCAAGGCTGAGGGATGAGTGATTTCTAAAGTAGAGATGTACCAATATGAGTAAGAGATAGCCTCTGCCTTCAAAGAACTCATGATTAACTAGAGAGTAAAATCATTAACAAATCGTTAAAAACAAGGCAGGTAAAATGAAAATAAGGCCAGAAATCATGACACAAAACATTTAGCTACATAAATATTTAAAATTTCCGTAAGGCAAATGACACTATAAATAAAACGAAAGTACAAATGACAAATTGAGGAAAAACATGTTCAACATTTATTATATAGTAAAGGTTAATAGTGTTAATACATAGCTTTCTACAATTCAATTAAAAAAAGAAAAACAGCAGAACAGTAAATGTGCAGACTTGAATTAGAAAGTCACTTGAAAAGAAACAGAAAAAAACCACAGTGCTCAAACTAGGGAAGAAATACAGATTAAGGGACGCCTGGGTGGCTCATTTGGTTGAGTGTGTGCCTTAGGCTCAGGTCATGATCCCAGATACCCGGGATCGAGTCCCACATCGGGCTTCTTGCTCAGTGAGGATCCTGCTTCTCCCCCTGCCTGCCACTCCCTCTGCTAGTACTCTTGCTCTCTGTCTCTCTCTGATAAATAAATAAAACCTTAAAAAAAAAAAAGAAGTACAGATTAAAACAGCAAAAAAATATTTTCACCTATCAGATTGGCAAAACAATTTTAAAGATGAATAATGCTTGATATTAGTGAGATGCTAGGGAAGGGGGTAAATTGAGAGAACATTTTAAAGACAATTTGGCAGAATCCATCAAAGATTAAAATGTGAATATCTATTGACCCAGACATTCCATTTCTAGAAATTTATTCTGAAGATTTCCTCACTCAAATGCACAAAGATACATGTACAAAATGGTTCACTTCAGCTGCTCGTACAAGTGATAAATTTGAAACATTTTTATGTCCATTAGGATACTTGTTAAATGAAGTAAGACATAGTCATATAATGTAATATTATGCACGTTCTAAAAATTGATATGAAAAGACTTCAAAATATATTAAATGAAAGAAACTAAACAATGTATTCACAACTGACAAAAATCTAAAATATACATATACCTATAGATATATATATGCATTTAAAAGGTCTAATAGGATGTACAATATTAGGATGACTGTCTTTGAGGAACCAGGATCTTGACTTTTAAGATCGGCTTCTTTTTGTTTGGATTATTTGTCATTAGAAAAACTAACAAAATGTAAAGGAATATGACCTAGCTCTTCCTGCTGGTTCCTGTCTTCCAAGCCTCTTCCCAAATGCCATTTGGCTTGCCATGTTGATTTGCCATGCAAAGGCCAGTGGACATTGGACTATGGGCCGCTTGGAGACTCCTGGTTTTCTAGCTTGGGTGATGATTTGGTTATGACAGCCTCACAAAGATGGGGAGCACAGGAAGAAGAGTACATTTGTAGAGGAGATGGGGATGAGGGGTGTGGCTTTGGGCATGTCGAGTGTGAGCTGCCTGGAGACCCTGACAGAAATGGTCAGCAGATAGTCCGAAATCTGAGGAAGAGCTCTTGAAAGTCCTTGCTTGTAGGTGATTACAAAGGCCAAACTGAATAGATGATACTGAGAGAGTTTATAGAGTGAGAGAAGATGGGGACAGTTTAGATCCACGCTGGCCATGTTTCTGTCCCTTTATTTTTTATTTTCTTTAAAGGTTTTATTTATTTATTTATTTATTTATTTATTTATTTATTTATTTATTTGACAGACAAAGATCACAAGTCAGCAGAGAGGCAGGCAGAGAGAGAGGAGGAAGCAGGCTCCCCGCAGAACAGAGAGCCCGATGCGGGGCTCGATGCAAGGCTCGATGCAGGGCTCGATCCCAGGACCCTGGGATCATGACCTGAGCTGAAGGCAGGGGCTTTAACCCACTGAGCCACCCAGGCGCCCCGTTTCTGTCCCTTTAATTCACCAAACTTGTCCCTGCCTTAGTGTTTTTATGTGATTTGAGAATTTATGTAGTGCTTATCTATTGTTCCTTTTAGTATTATGTAATGACCATCTTAGTCCTAAAAATACTTTTGGCACTAATATCTATTTTATCCAAATGTGTATACCACCTTAATTTTGGTCAATATTTGCCCAGAATACATAGTATATGGCTTTTTTTTTTTAAGATTCATTCATTTATTTATTTGACAGACAGAGATGTAGGCAGAGAGGCAGGCAGAGAGAGAGAGGAGGAAGCCCCGACTCAGGGCTCGATCCCAGGACCCTGAGATCATGACCTGAGCCGAAGGCAGAGGCTTAACCCACCGAGCCACCCAGGTGCCCAGTATATGGCTTTTTATAAGAATTTTTATCTGAGAATTTCTATTCTTTCATCAGAGACTTCAGTCTATTTACATATGTGGTTATTACCAATTTTCTTTTTTTTTTAAAGATTTTATTTATTTATTTGACACAGAGAGAGAGATCACAAGTAGGCAGAGAGGCAGGGGAAGCAGACTTCCCACTGAGCAGAGAGCCCCATGCGGGGCTCCATCCCTGGATCCTGAGATCATGACCTGAGCTGAAGGCAGAGGCTTAACCCACTGAGTCACCCAGGCGCCCCTATCAATTTTCTTAAATTTATTTCTACCATCTTATTTAATGCTTTAGATTTACCATGCTTTTTTTTTTTTTTTTGGCCTTCTGTCAGTGTGATTGAATCTTCTTTTGTTACAACTTCCCCTCCAATCTTCAAGAGATGATACTATTTCTTCTTTTATTGGTTGCCCTTGATTTCATATTTTTTAATTTTTATTCTTTCAAAGGTTTATTTATTTTATTTGAGAGAGAGCGAGAGCGAGAGAGCGAGAGAGAGAGCACAAGCAGGGAGAAGGCCATAGGGAGAGAGAGAACCAGACTCCCCGCCGAGCAGGGAGCCAGATTCGGGGCTCAATCCCAGGACCCTGAGATCATCACCTAATCCGAAGGTAGATGGTTAACCAACTCAGCCACCTAGGTGCCCCACCCTTGATTTTTTTTAATATGCATGGTGGATCAATGTTAAGTTAATCACTATTTGTACCTTCTTCCCAAACAATGCAAGGGTCTTAGCAAACCTTGGATTTCATCATAGCCCTCATGTCTTATTGTTGCCCAGTATTTTAGTCCCACCTTATTTTCATATTTTCTAGATTATTAGTAGTATTATATACGTTCAATGAACATTTGGATTTAACCCCAGAAAGGGTCTGATGGTGGTAAACCTTCTCAGTATTAATCTGAAAGTGATTTCATTTCAACCGATGCTTAAGTCAGTCCAATGGTCTTGCCCACTGTCCAATTTCTCTCTCTGAGGTCTGGCCTGAGTTGGGTAGGTGGGCCAGGTTTTCTTAGTTCGTCCACCCCACATCCTGTGTTTCCCTCCATGCTGTGACAGGGTCACCCTGTCCTCATCTTTACAGGGGGTTACACACTGCTTGAGCGGCAAGCAGTGCCACTGCTGACCAACCAAATAGATGAAACCGGATGATCTCACCGAGAGGCAGGGTCCTCATTTTTAGAACAGGGGAAAATAATGCCTACATCTCAGAGAGACTGTGAAACTCAGGTGAGCTAATGGGTGTACAAGAGAGGTGTGAACTGGAAAGAACTGTGCAGACATGCGAGGGTATAATTATGTTACTCGATGTCCTTCAGTGTGAAACCAGGCAATAAAATCCTTCTGTGATTTAGCTCCAGGGAAAAGCTTTCCCTGCCAAAAGAGTGATCCATGTGGTTCCTGCTCTCAGCAATGAAAGGTGATCACTGTAATAGCCAGCGCTCTTTTATTGCAAGTGATGGAAACCCAAGTTGAAACACTTTAAGTCAAAAGGGGGGATTTATTGGATCATGTAATCAGGAGAGTCAAGGGGAGGCTGGCTTCAGGGATGGCTGGACCTGGGGATCCATCAATCAGTCCACATGTCTTCTGGTCTCCTCTCCAGTCTCTCTGCACGTTGGCTTTGTCCTCTCCACCTGCACCTGCTTTCTTCACATGCTAGGGAGCAGCGCTTCAAACATTCCGACTCTTTTCAGCTCAGTAACCATAGAAGAGAAAGAATCTTCCCATCTAGCTTCAGACTAAAACATCCTAGGACGAAGCTCAGACTGGTCAGCTTGACCAAAATTTTCTAGCCAGGAGAATAATATTTAATGTGTGGCAGAGCACTTTCTCCCAATACCCATTCTCCCCTTGTGTTCCCAATACCCATGCATGGAACCTCCATTTCTGAGCTGGGCGTATTGCTGCCCAGCCAATGCATTTGCCCATTTCCCTTGCAATTAGGTATGGCCCCGTGTCCAACTTCTGATCAGTAAGATAGAAGCAGAAGTGTTCTGATATTTCTGGAAGCTCTTAAAAGGGAAAGGCTGTTCTTTTCTCCTCCCTTTCTCCTTTTTTTTTTTTTTTTTGAAGATTTTATTTATTTAGGGACCCTTGGATGGTTCAGTCAGTTAAGCGTCTGCCTTTGGCTTATGTCATGATCCCAGGGTTCTAGGATCAAGTCCTGTGTCGGGCTCCCTGCTCAGTGCGGGGCCTGTTTCTCCCTCTGCCTGCCACTCTCCCTGCTTGTGTGCTCTCTCTCTCTCTCTGACAAATAAATAAATAAATAAAATCCTTTTAAAAATTATCTATTTATTTATTTATTTGAGAAAAAGCGAGCACAAGCAGAGAGAGAGGCAGAAGGAGAGAAACAAGCAGACTCCCCGCTAAATGAAGAACCCAACTCAGGGCTTGATCCCAGGACCCTGAGATCATGCCCTGAGCACAGTCAGATGCTAAACTGACTGAGCTACCCAGGCACCCCTCTTTTCTCCTTTCTATTACTTGGAATGTGGAAGCAATGGCTAGAGCTCCAGCAGCCACCCTACATCATGAAGAATGGAATAGAAGCTACATCTGGCAGAGGAGCAAAACAGAGCCTGGGTCCCTGATCCCAAGTCTCTGCCCACCAGTCTTGAGCTGCCTTCTCTTTACATTTTTATGTGAGAGAAAAATATACTCCTGTCTTATTTAAGCCATTATTTTGGAGACTTTGTTATTTGCAACCAAATTTAATCCTAAACGATTACAAACTCAAGTTGGAGAGAGAATAACAACAGACAGAAGGGACTGGGAAGAAAACATCCCAGGAAACAATAATTGGAGGAAACAACAAAATTGGAGGAAACAATAGCTGTATAGTAGCCCAATGTCTCCCTTCCTGCCTCGGCCTTCAGAAACCTCTCAACAGCCTGGGGATATCCTCACTTCACATTCTCTTTTGGCTCCTTCTGTGACGTCCTCCTTTTCCATCCTCTGGTTAATGTCAGGCCTTACAAAAGTAGGCAAAGTGTAACCTGAAAACCACCTTGCCAGCAATGTGCCCCACGGAGCACTCATTCCCTGAGGCACTCTGGAAAGAAAAATGAATCTGTGGTCAATAAATTTGGGGAATGCTACCAACTACTTGCCTCTCAGAGATTCATAAAGCACATTAGCGTGATAAACTCTGAGAAGTCTTCCAGGTAAAGAAATCTAATGAGTTTTCTTTAATTCAGCTTTTCCCCCAAACCTATTTTTAACCACAGAAACCTCCTTTCCCCCCATATAGCACCTACTAACATGGCATAGGGAAAGATGCTTTGGGAAACGTTTGATTAGCTAAGCAATAGCAAAAAAAAGTAGCCGTGACCTTGGAAACTGCTGAGTTGAACAGGTATTTTGGCAGCATCAGTCCCGCTCACACAGTCACCCACCACCCATGAGGACTTCCCTGGTGCTGGCCGTACTTGGATCCTGACGTCCTAGCTGTGGCCAAGTGGGACTGTGGCTTCCGTCATTCTAAACTCAATGTTCTGGTGTCTACAAAAACAATCCATGTCCTCCGTCTGCCTGTTGGATGCTCCCACACGTTCAGGCCTGCTTTCAACACACAGACCAACGGTGGGACAAGAATTAAAGCAAGAGACATCCACAGAAGCTGGGAAAGAGATGCTCTCTGTACTCTTGGCCAGATGGAAGCCAGAGCTCTGTGTGGGTTATAACCTCCTCCAACTGTCTAAGAAATGCGAGCCCTGCTCTTGAGTCACATCTGTCCCTGCTCATGAGGGCTGTGCATAAACAGATGCCCGTAAAGTTGGGGGTACATGTCCCGCACACTGTTTGGGAAGAAGGGTCTAGTTCAGTTTTCCCTGGTCTGGGAGCACAGCTCTAGATTGCTGGCTGGCATATC
The DNA here is from genome assembly GCA_004024625.1 of Mellivora capensis. NCBI lineage: Eukaryota > Metazoa > Chordata > Mammalia > Carnivora > Mustelidae > Mellivora > Mellivora capensis. The sequence continues at coordinate 16,568 of PISX010023873.1, read as the reverse complement.
CCCCCACAAACTGACAGACTGGGGGCTGCCAAGGAGAGGGACTGAGGACAAAGCAAGGAAAAGAAATCCCCAGGCCCGTCTGTGGGGAGAATCCCTCTCCCTTATGTCACAAAGACAAGAAGCAGCAGGCACTTCCTCCTGTTCCTTCAAGTGGAAACCTCTCTCTCGTGCCATCCCCTGAATACCTAGATCTTTTGAGGTCCATCCCAGGCCCAGAACAGACTGGCCTTAAAACCAATAGATTGCAACTCTGAGAGCTATCCTTTATTGCCCATCGGGCCTTGAGAAAGTCTCTTTGACCCTGGAGCACAGAGAATGTGGGTCATTGGGAAGACACTACGAGTGAGAGAACCACATGGAAATGCAGAGTATTGAGCATACTCAGGGTGAAATAAAGAAAGTAAGGCAGTAAGGAAGTGTGTGTGTGTGTGTGTGTGTGTGTGTGTGTGTGTGTGTGTCTCCTCTTCCTGGTTTCCAGCTTTTTCTGATTCTGCCAGAGTAAACTTTCCTACCCCAGTCTTTAAATAGGACTTGACTTATCAAGAAAGTGAGGTTTTCTCACCCTTTCTACTCTGGGTACTAGTGCTTTGGGCTCCTGAAACGGAACATAAAGAGAGTCATAGCAGACACCTTTAGACTCCATTTTTATTGGTTTGAGAAGTTAATTCTTGGAGATAATCTCCATGAATTATGCTTTCAGGAGAGTTTGGGGTTTTGTTTTGTTTGGTGTTTTTCCATGAACATGCTTCCATCCTAATTCTGTGAAAGATTATTCCTGACCAAGTGCAATTCATTCTACCTTTGCTATGGGGATTTCCAAAACAAAAGTGGTATTGAGTCCCAAACTAGAATGACCTCATATATTGCAGAGAGAGAGAGAGAGAGAACCAGACAATGAGTAGGGAGGGTTGCGAAGAGAAAGGGGCAGATTCATTTTCAGATCTGTCCTGAACCTCTCAATTTTATTCATGGAAGTCAGAGCCAGCCTTGGTTGAAAAGCAGCAGTTACTATAACTGTAGGCTCTGTCTGAGGATTCCTTATTCTCCTGGGCAGAGCAGAAACTTACACTGTACGAGGAAGATCAAGCCCTGTTTGTATACATGGAATTGCTTTCTCCCCCTTTCTTGGTAATAAAAACCAGAAACCATCATGGGAGCAGGCTTCAACATTCCTGTTGCATGGAACACTGACCATTCTCCCTTCCCTGCTATGGATCCCTCCTCCCCAGCATAGCACAGTCCTATTTCACAAATGCAGTGGAACCAGGGGCCCCTGGATTCAACCCTTTGAGGTTTTTCTGCTGCCCACAGAAAGTGAAGTCCACCCCTGAGGACTGCCCCGTCAGCAATGCAGTGCAGAACCCTGAAGGGAGGGCCTTAGCCCACGCCTCATCAGGAAGCCCACGAAAGGAGGCCTCCAGGCTTAAGTGCAACCAGGCCCCTGACTCAGGCACATCTGCTCATTCACCAGCCCCCACTATAGGTCAGGACATCTAGGGCCATCATGAACCCCAGATGGACCCGGATATTTGGAGGTCATTTAATGGGCAAAGTAAAGGCTCTGAGAAGTCCTGTAGTGAAATAATAGGTTCAGTTTGGTTTAACTTGGTGCTTTCCATGCTTTACTAACTGTGCACCACTTTTCTCATGGAATACTCATCATATCACTGAGTAGCATTTCACAGAATTCTGGAAAGCGATGCCAGGGAGCCATTCACAGCAATGTCCAGCTTCTCTGGAAGATAGAGATAGTCTCCGATTCAGCTTTGCATAGATAAGCCTCAGTACAGGACCCAGGCGGTAGTGTTTTTAGAAGGAATACATGAGTGACTTAATGAAATCATACCATGTTTAACCCAGGCTGAACCTGGAAATTATAACCGTGTGCCAAACACTCTTTTCCGGGGCAATTAAGCCTGTGGCCAATGCATAGCTTGGTTAAGACCAGATCTTTTCTTGTCTTTTTTCAACATTTACATGAGTTACAAACTGGCAGGCACTGAACCAGATCTGTCTAGCATATGTGTTTTGTTTGGCCCAGTACAGGGTTTTGGGTTTTTTTTGTTTTGTTTTGTTTTTTTTCAATGGCTTTAGGTAAGGCCTGAGCTCTGCAGCCGGGCTGGGTTCTTCCTCTTCCTATCCTGCCCAGCCTCTTCCTCATTCACAGCCCTGCTTAGCTCCTAAAGGCTTTGAATTTGCCATCGAGGGTTTAAATCTTCCTGGGAAGTTGCTTTTTCAATCTGACCCTTAACATCATGAATTTATTTTGAAATGGATTTGCCTGCATGAGAGATCATGCAGATCCTGAAACTGTAAACCATTTGTGATGAAATATCGACGCAGCCCAACATGGTGCACAGGCCCCCCTGCATCTGAGGGGACTGCCTGAGCTGCACTGATGTTGGGGTGGGGACAGTCTCGTCCCTGTGCCTATCTTCCCACAGGAGTGATCCCCAAGCTTGTCCCTGGGAGAGCTTGCAGAAGCCCACATTGCTGGGCCCATTCCAGAGCTTTGGGGTCAGTAGGTTGAGAACTTGCCTTCCTAATGAGTTCCCAGGCAATGCTGCAGCTGATGGCCCAGGACCACACTTAGAGATCTGCTGTTCGACAGTTCACAAAGCTCTTTCCCAACTGGTATCTTATTAGACCCCAACAACCAACTTCTGTGTAAAGGGCAGGAATCACTACTCACAGGTCACAAGTGAGGAAAGAGGGACTCAGGTTAACCAATGTCCGAGGTCACACAGACTGACATGAATTGGGATCTTCCAGTGCCATGTCAAGCTGCCGCAGGCAAGCATGTGGTGGAAAGAGGCCGTGGAGCATCATTCTGCTTTGGGACAAAGGGTTGGGGCTGGTGACCACTTTAGGAACTTACTTTGCTGCAAGAGAGATCTCCGGCTCTGAAGCAGGAGCTGATAGCCTCCCTCCGTCCCTCTCAGCTCTAGGACTCCACACTGGGGCCCTACACGGACCAGAAGTGAGAGGCCCAAAGGAGCCCAGCAACACCCACCCCACCCCCAACTAGTTTTGGTCACTTAACAGCCCCAGGCAAAGCAGGAGGGGAGCCAAGATGCCCCACCCAATGGAGGCAAGACACCCCTTGCTGAATTTTCTGTGTAGAAACCGAAGTGGAGTGAGAGACAGGCACAGACTGCGGCTTCTGAGAGGGAAGATGGGGGGAGCACAGACCATATGGAGTAAGAGTGACAGAATTTGGCAGTGTAGGCTCTGCAGATGGGCCTGCTTATGTCCACACACAATCTGAGGCCAAAGACTGAATCATCTCTCTAGCAATTTCTTGTTTCCAAACACGTCTTTTGAAGAATGTGGGGGTGCTCTGTGCAGATATCAGACACTCTTGCTGGGAAAGGATATATAGATTCACAGAAAAAAAAAAAGTTGCTTTTGTTGGGGAAAGAAAGGGGTGCAAAATGTCCACTTGAATGGTGTGGAAGTTGCTGGTTAGTGAGAAGAGAGCCTGGTGGTTTGGTAGCATTTAGGGAGTTCATAGCAAGTGCTTCACATATTTTCTTGTGTGATCCTCACAATGCTTTTTAAAATTTTTTTTATTTTTTATTTTAATTCAATTAATTAACATAAAATGTATTATTAGTTTCAGAGGTGGAGTTCAGTGATTCATCAATCTTATATAACCCCCAATGCTCATTACATCACATGCCCTCCTTAATGTCTATTACCCAATAGCTCCATCCCTGCACCTACCTCCACTCCAGCAACCAATAACCCCATTCCCATCACCAACCTACCTTCCAACAACCCTCAGGTTTTTTTCCCATGATTAAGAGTCTCATGGTTTGTTTCCCTCTCTGATTTCATCTTATTTTATTTTTTCTTCTCTTCCTCTATGATCCTGTTTTTTTCTTAAATTCCACATATGAGTGAGATTGTGTCATTGTCTTTCTCTGCTTGACTTATTTTGCTTAGCATAATACCCTTTAGTTCCATCCACATCATTGCAAATGGCAAGATTTCATTTCTTTTGATGGCTGCATAGTATTCATATATATATATATATACATACCACATATTCTTTATCCATTCATCTGTTGATGGACAACATCTGGGCTCTTTCCGTAGTTTGGTTACTGTCGACATTGCCTGCTATAAACATTGGGGGGCAGGTGCCCCTTCGGATCACTACATTTGTATCTTTAGGGTAAATACCCAGTAGTGTCATTGCTGGGTCATAGGGTAGCTTTATTTTCAACTTTTTGAGGAACCTCCATGCTGTTTTCCAGAATAGCTGCACCAGCTTGCGTTCCCACCAACAGTGTAGGAGGGTTCTCCTTTCTCCACATCCTCGCCAACATCTGTCATTTCCTGGCTTGTTAATTTTAGCCATTCTGACTGGTGTGAGGTGGCATCTCATTGTGGTTTTGATTTGTCTTTCCCCAAGGCTGAGTGATGTTGAGCATTTTTTCATGTGTCTGTTGGCTATTTGTATGTCTTTGGAGAAATGTCTGTTAATATCTTCTGCCCATTTCTTGATTATTCTTTAGATGTTGAGTTTGATAAGATCTTTATAGATTTTGAATACCAGCCCTTTATTTGACAAGACATTTGCAAATATCTTCTCCCATTCTGTCGGTTGTTTTTTTATTTTGTCGACTGTTTCCTTTGCTGTGCAAAAGCTTTTTATCTTGATGAAGTCCCAGCAGTTCGTTTTTGCCTTTGTTTCCCTTGCCTTTGGAGACATGTCTAGCAAGAATTTGCTGTGGCCAAGGTCACAGAGGTTGCTGCCTGTGTTCTCCTCTAGGATTCTGATGGATTCCTATCTCACATTTAGGTCTTTCATCCGTTTTGAGTTTATTTTTGTGTATGGTATAAGGAAATGGTCCAGTTTCATTCTTCTGCATGTGGCTGTCCTTCCCAACACCCTTTATTGAAGAGACTGTATTTTTTTCCATTGGATATTTTTCCTGCTTTGTTGAAGATTAGTTGACCATAGAACCTCACAATACTTTAGTGGGGTTAGCAATGTCAGCCCCATTTAATGAGAGGGAAGACTGAGATTATAGAAGGCAAGGATTTGTCTAGGTCTCCCAGCTGGTGAGGGCAGAGTTGGGAGTGAGGAAAAGCAAAATGGGGCATTCACATATCCAAGGACAGCCCCCTCAAAGCCAGGATTCTGTTATCAATCTCCTAGGTGGTCTTGTGCCCTAGCCCCTGTATGGCCTTCCACTAAGTTATTGGGTCCCCACGAAGGCTTCCCAGGGTCAGTTTTCAGGATGAGATCTGGGCTGCCCTGCCTGTCACACAAAGCCCTGCAAAGCCAGTGTCCAGCCTCGTGTCCATCCCTCCCTCACATGCCCCATGCTTGGGTGCAATCAGGCAACTCACCATTCCCAGAACACACTCAGGGCTGCCCAGCCTCCAATGTTGGCTTTGGTGCCTTCCAGTCACAGCTCCCAGTGGCTTTTCTACTTTTTCTTGACTTGTGCCCTTGTCTCTTCTCTCCTCATGGAAATGTCTGCTCTTCTAGGACTACGAACTCCCTCTCCTCACCCCTCATTTCTGCACCCTAACGGAGATCCTTTACACAAGTGCACCACCTTATGGTTTGCAGAGTGCTCTCCCCCCTGCAAGGTGAAAAGGGGGGTGGGCATTAGCCCCAGTCCAGACTCCAGACTTCTCTGAGGCCAGAGAAAAGAAGGGGCTAGCCCCTGGTCTCACATCTAGATGGCAAAGCCACAGTGACAGCCCCAAGTTCCCAGACTCCAGGTCCAGTGCTCTTCCCATTATGCCCCAGTTTGAGGAAGATGGTTTTATTTATTTGAGAACAAGCTGGCTATCTGCACAGAGGTGTTGCCCACATGCCTCAGGGTTGCCCTCGGGGGGACAGGGGACTATGTTGGTTTCCTTACACACTCAGTGGCTCAAATAGTGCAAGTATATGGTTATCATATAATTGTGCAGGATAGAAGTGTGACACAGGTCTCTCTAGGCTATGGTCAAGGTGTTAGCAGGGCTGCGCTCTTTTTTGGAGGCTCCAGGATATAATGGATTTCCTGCCTTTTCCAGCTTCTAGAGGCCACCTGTGTTCCTTGGCTCATGACCTGCTCCTGATTTTCAACAGCAGGAAATAAGTCCAGTCAGGTTCTTCTCACATTGCATCTCTCTGACCTCCTCTCCTGCCCTCCCAGCTTCTACTCTCAAGGACCCTTGTGACTATGCTAGGCCCACCTGAGTCTTCCAGGACCCTCACTTTCTTTAGATCAGCTGTTTATCAACCTGAATTCCATCTGCAATCTTAATTCCTCTTTGCCATGTAACCTAACATCAGTCAGTCATTTGGCAGAGTAGGTGGGTCAGGCCTGGGCCAGATGTGCCAGGGCTCCAGCAACCTCGTCTTGGGAAACGGTCCTGCAGGACCTTGGAGAGCTTGTGGATGGGGGCCATGGCTTCTGACAGTTGAGCCTTTACAACCAGGAGCAAGCTCCCTAATGCCAAGTGGCCTGGAAAACCGAGGCTGCCCTGTTTAAAAGCATTTGGTGCTTCCTTACCTTATCATCTCCTCATCTACCTCCCAGACCCACTGCTTGTCCAATCTCAAGACACAGCACCATCTCCAACCAAACCCCTGCTACCACCCTCCACCACCCCACCACCTCATACCCAGAGGTCTTGCCTGTTTATAATGACAGCTGGATCACTCAGAATAAAATCCACACTTCTTATTAAGGCTTCTAAGATACTATACAGTCTGGCCTCGAGTCACCATCCCATTGTTGGCTGAGCTCCAGGAAGCCTCCTTTCCATCATGTGGACACACTCTGTGCCTTTCTGCCCCAGGGCCTTGGCACATGATATTCCCTCTTCCTGTGACTCTCTTTTTTCATTCTTCCCTGGCTGATTCCTATTTATCCTTTAGATCTCAGCTGTTTTCAGATAAGTTTTCTCTTATATGTCTCACCTATCCCAGTTAGGCATCCATATCATTTTCTCTCCCAGAACCTGACTCCTCTTTAGCATCTACGTCATCATCTCTTTCGTTACATAGGACAGAAGACACTCAGGCTCTAACATGGCTGGAAGGTCATCCTTTGGACTAAAATCTTCAGGACTAAATATGCTAAACTCTGCAATTTTATCCTCTTTTTTCAAGGAATAGTAATGAATCCAGCCATAGAACCGCAGCTCTGGCATGGGCTTTGAAGTCAGGCTGACCCACATCCTTCTCCCTACTCCTTCATCAACTGGCTGTGTGATTCTGAGCAAGTAATTCACTGTCTCTCTGGGCCAGTGGCTCTGCTTTGCCTAGCTAACTATGGCCCAGGAAGGTATAGAGAGCCCTTTCCAGTAGGCCATGAGAAGGCCCAAGGCCACCCAGTCAGAATCCAAGACCCAATAGAAATGAGAAAAGGTATTGGTTAACCAAGATGCACATTGTCTCCAGGACTCGCTCCTCTCCTTTTCTCTCTCATTAGCACCCTGCATCCTCAGGACAGCAATATCCTCCCAGCAATCCCACTTTGCAGATGAGAAACTGAGGCCAGAGAGGTTAACTGACTTACACAAGATTGCCTGACATGTAAGTTGAGAAGCTGAGATGAGAACCATGTTGTCCCTAACTTTTCACTGAGATGATCATATTCACAAAAATGCATTCCATATACACAGCATTTTATAGTCTACAGAGCTCTTTCCCACCTGCCATTGTCTCTGATCTCTGCAACAACCCCTTGGCTTGAGTAGCATCAGCCTATTTACTTGGATGAGAACATCGAGGTCTAGAGCATGGAATTCACTGGCTTCAGTCAGTGTGTGCATGAGTGATCTCCTGCTGCGAACACATTTGTCAGCTTTACACAGTATCATCTCACAGTCTCTGTGGGTCAGGGGTCCAGGCAAGGCTTAGCTGTAACTTCTGCTTCATGGTCTCCCATGAGGCTACAGTCAAGGTGTGAGTCCAGAATGTGTGGTCTGTTCTGAGGCTCAACTGGGGAAGAAGGGTCTTCTTCCATTCTCATTTATGTGGCTATTGGCACGATTCAGTTCTTTGTGTGCTGTCTGACTGAGGGCTTAATTTCCTCCCTGGCTGTGGACAGAAGACCACCTTCAGTTCCTTGTCATGGGGGCCCCTTCAGTATGGCAGCTTGCTTTTTCAAAGTGTGCAAGAAAGCCATAGAGTCTGCTAACAAGAAGGAAGTCATGGTCTTATACCCTAATAGTGGAAATGACAACCCACAAGTTGGCTGCATTCTATCCATCAAAGAAAGTCATTAGGTCGCGCCAGACTCCCACCCTAGGGGAAGGAATTACACAGAGACATGACTACTAGCAGGTGGGGAGTATTGGAGGCTGTCTTAGAAGTCTGCTTACCACAGCAGGGAGCAGGGCTGCTCGGAATTTGGCCCTTCCTCCTGGATCTGGAAGTGTGCTGGCACAGTGGACGGAGGTGGCACGTGGTGATCTGCCCTTGTTAGTGCTCTAGGGAGGTTCTCAGAGCCATGCAGAACGGGGGCCAGACTTCCCCAATCCAGGAAGAGAGCCGGCCCCATTTTAATTACATTTTTGCCCCGAGGGGAAGCCTGTGCTCTTCTCTGGATAGTTTTGCTTCCCCTTTACTGCCGTTTCTGTCTTTAAATCAAAGTTGCTCTCTGTTCAAGGGCTCCCAGCCTCAGGCAGGATGAAGATTTATGAGTGGATGATCCAAAAATGTAACATAAAGGACTCAGGACCCAGACAGTAATGTAAACCGAGAGGTCCTGGGGAGGCAGGCCGACAGTGGGGGCCCAGTGACCTCTCGGGCCCACGAACCATCATAGCCTCCACCTTTATGAAACTCTTCCATCATCCTTCTCTCTGCCTACCCCCACCGCCCCTTGCCACTGCCTGCACTATAGCTTCCCACCTCCAGACAGCACCCAGGCCCTCTACCTCTGCCTCAACCTGCCTTTCTAGAACTGTCCTCCTGTCTTCCCTCTCCCACCTCAAATCCTCTGGGTGCCAGTCTATGTGGAGAGATGCATATCTCCATGCCTTTGTTCAAGCTATGTCCTCTCCTGGAATTGCCCTTTGTCCCATGCCCTCGTGATGAAGCCCCTTGAGGACTCCTTCCCTGACCTCTCATTCTCTATCCCTTGCTCATGGCACTGAGCACTGTGGGCCCGTATTAGAGTTCCTTATGTCCATCCAGCCTCCCTACTTAGACTGAGACTTCCTTAAGAGGAGGGTTAGGGCTGGGACCCACCATGATCCTACCACTATCTGTCACACAGGAGGAGCTTGGTCAATATTAGAATGATGAAAAAGTCAAAGTCAGCATCACCTTTCAGTGGAAAGAAAAATAGTGCTCTCATTCCAAATATTCCATGTGTGGCCAGTGGCTAGTCAGCCCCCTGCTCCTTCCCTCTTCCCCAAGTCTCCCACCTGCCTGGGTACAGCCCATCAGGCCTGCCTCATCCCATATGCTCCAAGCACCTATTCTAGCTTCCATATGAGTTTGGGAGACCATGGGTGGGAGCTTAAGGCAACAAAGTCTTGCCCAGGGCAAAGCCACCTTCCCAGACACATATGTGGGGCCACAGACATCCAGAGAAACACAGACACTTGTGCTCAGAAGATGCCACCCCACGCCCTCCCGTTCTCCACTTAACCCAGTTGCTTCTGCAAGGGAGTCATCCCTGACTGCTGTTTCTTCTTCCACTTTCCTCCAATCTGTCCCACATTCCGTAAGTTCTACCATTTGTTGAAATTGCTCCTCACATGCATGCCTTTCTCTCCATCCCAACTGCCCTGCTCTGCCCAGGCCACCAAGGATCCCCTCCTTGCTCTCTCTGCCTCCACCTCACCCTACTTATCTATCCTATACTCAGGTGACCAGAGCCATCATTCCTGTCAAGTCACTCCCTTGCTCAAAAATTTTCAATGGCTCCCTATTGCCTGAGCAATAGCTCTCATCTCTCCAGCATGCAGATAGTCCACAATCTGGCTGCCCAGGAGGCTTCTCTGGCTTCATCTCCCAGCACATTCGCCCTTGAGGGCCTGCACCCTGGACCACCTCCTGTTCTGCTTTTTCTGCTTTCCCACATCATCTCTGCCCATCTAACCCCACTGTCCTTCCAGGACAACCTAAAGACTGCCTCCTCCATGTAGCCATCTCTGAGCACCTTTCAGAAGGCAGTGAACTCTCAGTCCTCTGAGCTCCCAAAGCTCCCGTTGCAGTACAGATATAAAAGGAACCCTTATCTTGCCACACCTAACCCCCAAACATGAGGTCCTTGGGGTAAGGACCAGCCTCATTCCCCTCTCTTCCAAACCCCTGCTGCTACCTCCTCGGTAGAGACAAAGACAAAGGCATCCTTTGGGGGAGGGGAGCTGTCTTGAAATCTCTCAGAGGCTCCTTGACAGCTCAGTCCCGGAGAAGAAAGCTGCCCAGAAGGCGGTACTCCCAGGGAGGGGTTCTCACCAGAAGGCCCAGTGCTGGGCCTGAGCCAGAAAGTGTTTGCGGGAGCCCAGGGGTGTGTGGATGGGAAGGGGGGCTTGGCAGCGCAAAGGGTAGTTTATGATCCGCTCTTGTTCTAGCTCCCTGATGTCTTTGTTCAGAATCCCCAGGGTGCTTCTCACTAGGCAAGGAGTGGGGGTGGGGACAATTCAGCAGGGGGCCTAGGGCTGGGAGGAGCCAGCTTCCCTGCTCCAAGGGGGGAGCTGAGAAAGGGGAAGAGCCTAGAAGAAGCCCTTTTGTTAGAGTGCATCGCCTGGGTGGGGGCAGTTTCTGAGTCCTGCTCATTTAGGTCTGCCCCATCTCTCTGCCCTAGGTCTTTGGCCTCTCCCTCTTGGTCTGGCTCCTTCTCTTCAAACAGCTGGAAGGACGGTGTTTCCTTCCCATGGAAATGGGGAAGTCGACAGAGGAGGATGGAGCCACATGGGGAGGAAGAGGATTTCGTGGCGTAGGGACTCCTGGCTGTGGGCCACTGGCATGAGGCTCCTAGGAAGAAGAGCTGGAATAGGACAGGGAGATGTCCAGGTTAGTGGATATGTGGAGGGAGCCCAGGTTAGTGCCCACATGACTCCCTTTCAGGGCCTTTTCCAGCTGAAGCTGCTCTCATTCGAGGGTTGGGTCCGACACCATCCCCCTCTTAGCATGGTCCCCTTAAGAGAGGCCCTTTGCTGAGCTCGAGACCAGAGCTTCTGGTACAGCTGCACAGCTATGAATAGGCAGTGTCAGGAGGTAGCGAGTGGCTGGTCAGAGAAGGTATGCAAGCAGAAGCTGGTGGGTACTTGGTGGGCAGGCTCTAGAGGGGACTCAGATATCTGATACAGTAGTAGGGAGAATGGAATAATTTTTAAATTTCCTTCCTACATCCTGCCTCTAGATACTATTATCAAAATATCCCTAATTAGAGCTTGTAGTACAGATAAAACACACAAGCATTAAAGAGGGCTAGCCTTACATCCATGACATGGAATACTACTCAGCAGTAAAAAAAGAATGAACTTTTTTTGTTGTTGACACATGCGACAACTTGGATGCATATCCAAGGAATTATGCTGAGTGGAGGGGATGGGGATAGGGGGGCCAATTCCCAAAAGGTTACTTACTATATGATCCCATCTATATAACATTATTGAGATGACAAAATTTTAGAAATGGAGGACTGATGAGTGGTTGCTGTTGGGGACGAGGGTGCTGGAACAGAGGCGGATGTAGTTATAAAAGGATATATTAGTTTCCTATTGCTGGTGTTCACAAATTGCCAGAAAGAGTAGTGGCTTAAAAGAACACAAGTTTATTCTCTCACAGTTCTGGAGACCAGAAGTCCAAAATCACCTTCACTGCGCTGAAGACAGTGAGGTGACAGGGCTGTATTCCTTTTGGAGGCTCAAGGGACACTGTGTTCCTCACCTTCTCTCAGGCTTCAGGAGGCTTCGTACACACTTTGCCACGTGACCCCCTCCCTAGCATCACTCCAAACTCTCGTGTCGGTCATTGTGTTTTCTGCTTTTTCCTTTGACCTTCTCCCCTCTGTCTTATAAGAACTCTTGTGATCATATTTGGGGCCCACCTGGATGATCCAAGATAATTGCCCCATCTCGAGATCCTTCATGCCTGCGAAATCCCTTTTGCCTTACAAGGTAACAATCAGTTTCCGGGGATAAGACGCAGGTATTTTTGCGGGAGAGCGGTGCTGATGGCATTATTTAGCCTGCCTCAAAGGGCAACACAAGGGATCCTTGTGGCGTTGGATACATGGACCTACCTGAGATGAAGCTGTGTAAAACATAACATGCATAAACACAATGGAGTACAAGTAAAAACTGGTGAAGTCTGAGTAAGATTGGTAGGTTGTATCGATGTCAATATTCTGGTTGCACTAAAATACTATAGTTTTGCAAACATGGTAAAGTACACAAGAGCTTCTTCTGCATTGTTTCTTGTAACTGCATGTGAATCTACAATGATTTCGATACAAATTTCGATTAATTAAAAAGTGCTTGGGGCGTCCGGGTGGCTCAGTCAGTTAAATGTCTGACTCTTGGTTCTGGCTCAGGTCTTGATCTGAGTCCTGAGATCAAGCCCTGCATGGGTCTTTACCCTCAGCGGGGAGTCTGCTTGAGATTCTTGCTCTCCTTCTACCTTCTCCCCCCACCCCTCCACTACAAATAAATAAGTGAATCCCCACCCCCTTTTTTTAAGTGCTAGACTGAGGGTAGGGCACTCGGTGGGCTCTCGGCAGCTCTGTGTTATGAAGTGAGCTCACCCTCTTGGCTGCAGGTTGCTGAGCCCGGAGGTCAGATCATTACAGGCACTCCCCCTTCTTTGGAACAATTTAGAACACCAGGGAGATCTGGGACCTCTGTTTAGATGGCTGGACTTGAACATTTAACAGTGCACTTTGGGTGTCGTGTTCTACCACCTGGGCAGGGGAGCAGGGGATGTGCCTTTGCAGGCTGAGAGATCAGATCCCCTGCAGAGAAAAGCAGATAAGAGCTGGAGAGACAGGGCACCCTGGGTTCCTATTAGCTCTCCATGTCCTGTTGGGATGTGACCTGATCTAGCCCTTGGATTTTATAAGATTCCTGTGTCCTTGCACAGAATCCCCTTCTCATCCCCTAGGCTTCAGCTAGCCAAAGAGGATTTCTATTATTTACAATTAGGAAGGCCTAACTATTAAAAATGGAGTGTGCCAGCACTCAATCCCTCCTGCCTGTCCCCATGCAGGTGCTGTGGGGAGGTCCAGGTGCCCCCGCTTCAGAGTCCAGTGCAGGCAACACAAAACGTCCTTTTTTCTTGGACTTAACCCCACTCCCGTCTCTCATTCTCTGTATGGGAGTACAATGAAGTAGAGGGCCTGCCCAGAGAGCTCTGTCACTCCCCCCAACACACACCGTGTGCACAGCAGGCACACTTGATGAACACTCGTAAGATTGGGCAGAAGCCATCCTAAGAATCCTCAATCTTGTGGCAGAGGACAGTTTGAGGAGAGTGGGCGAGCCCAAGCAATATTGCATCTTCGAGAAAAAGAAGAAGAGACCAAGTCAGCTCCCCCAGGCAACCAGGAAACAATTTGCAAGATGGAATTCAACAAGCAATGCCAACAAGATCATAATGACCATATTTATGGGAGAATGTGGAGGCCCAAGCGTGGGTTTTCATTATCGTGTGTACAAATGTGATTGTATCCGTGCAGCCAGCCTCCTGCTCCAGGCGGCAGCTGTTGGCTGGTGCATGGTAATTTGATGTAAATTGCCCCCAAATATGGTAATTCTCTCCTCTGCCAGGGGAGTTTGAAGTCACAAACCTGGAGATGTTGGCAGCAGATGTTTTCTTACTTCTCTGCAGGCTGCTGGTATTGTGGAAAGGGGACAATGCTGACCTTCACTAGCTCCTGTGTGCGTCCGTGCTGTGTGACCTGGAAAGGGGCACTTCACCTCTCTGAGCATCCACCGCTTCACCTGTAAAATAGGCGTAAGGTCTGCCAGGATTGCCTTGAGGATTAGAGAAGGTATCCTCAGAACTCCTAATACAGTGCTTTTGTTAATAATAATAATAATAATAATAATAATATTTGTGGGGTTTTTGCATCTCAAAGGTGCCATTTGTGGGGGTTGGGCAGTCAGTGCCCAGAGTTATTTCCCAGTCCCTGGGAGTGAGCTCCTCCAGGCAGAAAACAAGACCAACGTTATTAAAGTGAACGTGAAAGTGCTGGGGGGAGGTCTGACGAGGACAGACTAAGGGTTAATGTCTTTACAATCTACGAGCTAATGAGAATTTCAAAGAAAAATATCAATACCCCAATATGTAAATGAGCAAAGGGTACAAATAGACCATTCCCACCGGAGACAGACAAATTGCAATCAAATCCAAGGAAATATGTCTTTTCCTCGGTTTTCTTTTCTTCTTTAATCAGTAGTAAAAGACACCAACTTAAAACAACCTCAAGGTGGCTTTATTTCCAAAAAAATGGGAAAAATATTAAAAAGAGGATACCTGATCCAGGCAAGGTTTCTAGCAAAAGTTAAATGCCAGCTGTGGAATGGCGACGGGCACCGGCGCGGACGCTTCATAAGGTGCTCTAACCACGTCACCAAGAATCAAATCAAGACAAATGATCCAGCAACCTCACTAATGTGTGTTTCTCCTGAGGAAATCATTCAATAGGAGGGAAAAGCCAAATGAACAAAGATGCTGTGAAAAAATGTTAAAAAGCAGGGTATGCATCCATTAACGGTAGAGGCTCAGTCAAGCCATCATGCTTCCACATGATGCTCTGAAATGCCTAAAAGGGTAGTTACATTTTGAAGAGTGGGCATGCCATATGGAATAATGTTTATGGTATATTTTTAGTTTGAAAAAAGAGAACAAAAGGCTATTTACAGTATGATTGAAACTATATGCACATGTGCATGTAGGAGGCGGAGACTCATGCAAAGGAGGAACCCTTGAGAGCAGTGGGGTGTTCATACAGAGGGAGACTACCCTGCAGCAGGAGGTCTCTGAATCTTCATCACAAAGGTCATCCTCGACCAGAGGCAGCTGCTGCTGGGCTTTTGTGGACTTGAGAAGCATGCCTGGGGTGAGAGGGGAAATTCTTTCCCAGGGCTGCTGACAGCTCAGATCTGGGAAGACTCTTCTTGTGGTCAGAGTGTTCTAACAGCAACGTGGGCTGGCTCCCGAGGTAGTGAGCTCCCAGAGGTGGGAGGTGTGTAAGCAAAGGCAGGAGTAGAACCAAGTGTGGGTAGGCAGCTGGATTAGATGTCACCTAGGATGGTTAAACAATCACACGCCTACTCTTACCAGCATATCTGGCTAAATATCCCCCAAAGAGAATCAGAGCAAACCCATTTGTCCATAGAACACAGGGGATGAAACAGGGAGAGAAAGCAGGAGGAAGAGGGAGGGAGGGAATGAGCAAGGGAAGTAAGGAAGGGAGGAAGGAAGAGAAGGAAGGAAGATGGGAGGGAAGCCAGGGAGGGAGGGAAGGAAGGAAGAAGGAAGGAGAGGCAAGGATTACCACATGCTAAGCAGGGATCTAATCCCTTTGTAAACACTGTCAGAAACTTGTCTTCCTAATTGAAAAGCCCATGTGGCTGCTTAATCCAGTCCATGTTAATGAGACCAAAACACATTACAGCAGATATCGACTCTAGTCATCATTGTAGTGCCAAGGCTGAGGACGCCAGGGGGAGTATATTGACAGAAGTGAGGCTGGGGGCCGTCTTGGCCTCCGTGGGCATCGTCTTGCTGCTCCCTTACTCAAACCATCCCGGGCTGAGACCTGGCCTTACACCTGCAGGATTTTCATGCAGGCAAGTACCACTCCATTACCTACCTGGGTAGTTGTCCCTCTTCAATGAAAGAAAGTGGCCTTAAAAATAAAGGCCTCCATAAAAACATTCACTCAAAGTACACATCTGTTCAGGGGACTCCTTTTTTCCCCCAACCTGTTTAATGAGTTCAGAGAAATTGTTACCAAGCCAAAGATTGGCCATTTGAGAGGCTCAGTGTTCAACCACTTCTTGTCTCCTGCTTAGGACGTTTAACCCCTCCTACAAAAGGTTAATGCTCCTATCTTCAGTCTTGCTCTTAGCAAAAGGTCTTCCCTCATATTTCTAATTAATGAGTGAGGCACCAAAGTGCTGTGGCCATGGACCCAGACTTGGAGTCACACAGTCTGTGTTCTGGCCTGGCCCTCCCTCACCTGGGTCTTGGGACCACTGTGCACTGCTAGCTGAGGCCTAACAGGTTTCCCTGCTCCAAGTTCACCCTCCCCAAGCCACACAGGCTATCAGAATGATCTTCCTCATGTACAGATCTGATCCTCCCTTATTCTTTTTTTTTTTTAATTTTTATTTTTTTATAAACATATTTTTATCCCCAGGGGTACATGTCTGTGAATCACCAGGTTTACACACTTCACAGCACTAACCATAGCACATACCCTCCCCAATGTCCATTACCCCACCCACCTTTCCCGAACCCCTCCCCCCAGCAACCCTCAGTTTGTTTTGTGAGATTAAGAGTCACTTATGGTTTGTCTCCCTCCCAATCCCATCTTGTTTCTTTTCTTCTTTTTCTGCCCCCCTAGTCCCCCATGTTG
>PISX010023872.1:0-28904 GCA_004024625.1 Mellivora capensis | reverse complement strand
GAACTCTCCTTTAACTTGATCCTGCTACTTTGAGTTGAAATCCTTTGAGACATTAGGGGAAATTCTTCTTACTCCTGTATCTCCTTAGCCAGACTTAATATTCACCAAAATAAAAGTCTTTATTAAAATACAAACCTAGGGAAGGGGCACCTGGATGGCTCGGCTGGTTATGTGTCTGCTTTTGACTAGGGTGGTGATCCTGGGGTCCTGGGATCAAGCTCCGTATGGAGCTCTCTGCTCAGCGAAAGCCTGCTTCTCCCTCTCCCTCTGCTGCTCCCCGTGCTTGTGCTCTCTCTCTCTTTCTCTCTCTTGATCTCTGTTAAATGAATAAATTTAAAAACTCTTTTAAAAAAATAAAAATAAAATACAAAAGTAGGGGAATCTGGGGTGTACCATTTGATTCCAAGAGAGTATAACAAGACAAAATGTGGTTTTGTTACATAATTCCTCTCTTCATGGATGTAATGAAGAAATTGCCTCTAAAACTCAACCCTCTTCTTACATGTGACATTCCCATTAGTAAAATAAAAATTGGTTTATAAAGTAACGAAGGTAGGAGATGAGGCAATGTATAAAATTCTAAGTAAGAAACTGAAAATCTTTTGAAATTATACAACCCAAGGGTGAACAATATTAACATTTTTCATAGCTCCTAGTATCCCTCAATACATTTATATCCATTTAGTAATTTATTCAACAAGTATGTATCGTGCCCTTCTAAGATCTAGCCATGATTATCGCTCTAGAGACGTGGAGAAGATATTAAACCTCTCCTTCGTGCAGCTGATTTTAGTGTGGGAGATTACAAACAAAGAAATACACAGCAAAATTTCAGGTTTGCATAAGTTCTGTGAGGAAAAATAAAGTGTAGGGTAAGGGGATAAGGAATGACTGGAAGT
The DNA here is from genome assembly GCA_004024625.1 of Mellivora capensis. NCBI lineage: Eukaryota > Metazoa > Chordata > Mammalia > Carnivora > Mustelidae > Mellivora > Mellivora capensis. Next base: position 28,005 of record PISX010023872.1, on the reverse strand, counting down.
GGGATCTATTCCAGGTAGGGTAAGGTAATCAGGGAAGTCTCCCTGGGGAGGAGACTGGAGCAGAGCCCTTGATTAAGTGCAGAGACATCAGTCATCTAGAGGATAAACAGATCAGGAAGAGGGCTCCAGAGAGGAATGTATGTGGCAAGTTAGAAGGACCATATAAAGCCTTGTGAGGGTAGATGGAAGGGATAGCAATGACATTGGATCCCTAGGAGGGCAGGTACCACATAGGCCAAGGTACAGAGTAGAGTTTTTGTTATGATTGTGATTGAAGCCCTTGAAGTTTTGAGCAGGGAAGTGATGTGATTTGCTTTACATTTTTTTAAAAAGGTCACTCTGGAGAGTGTGGAAAGAATAGATTATAGGCCCAAGCAAATACAGGGAGATTTACACAATTTCAAAATGCTGCATAAAGATGATCAGAATAAATCTGAGGTTTTTTTCACTTAACAGTGTGTCATGGACCATTTAAATGTTGCATGGACCCGGTTGGGCTTGGCCAGGATTCCTCAGCAGTGACACCATTGACATCTTTAGCAGTTCTCTGTATGTGGGCTGTCCTGTGCATCACAAGATGTTTTGCAACATCCCTGGCCTCTACTCACTAGATGCTCGTGGCTTTCCCTTCCCAGTTGTGACGACCAAACATGGCTCCAGCTGTGGCCCAAATATCTCTACTGGGGCAAAATCACCCCTGATTGAGCATTGCTTGGATACACAGTACTGTAGTAACAAAATCCTTCAGACTTCGTGCTTTAACAACAGTGACTTATTTCTCACTCAAAATCGGCAGGAGTCCAGTGGTTCTCAAGGGGAACTTCCTTCTAAGCTGTGGGATCCAGGTGGCTTGTATCATGCAGAAACACCACCTAGCTTTGAGGTAACCATTGTAGGGAAGAGAAAACTGTATCTTCATGCTTCTGCATCAGAGTGACTCAGACCACTTTTGCTCACAGTCTATTGACTAAAACTCCTAACATTTTTTTGAACCGCAAAGGGGTTAGAGAAAGTAGGGGAGCACATGAATATTTGGTGACCATTAAATGTTTCTGCTTCACTTCTAGGGACCAAATTTCATTGGTCTAGAGAAATTCTGGAATTCTCCTGGTAAGTATTATAGAATCCTTTACCCTAGGAATGTGGGGAGTCTCGTGATTAGGCTCCAAAGTTGTTCTTGAATCTGAGGGTTCAGGATCCACTTATCATGAGGGACTTTTTGTTTTGTTTTTGTTATTGTTGTTGTTTCTTCTTTCTGTCCTTCTTGGGCACATTTAAAATGGGTCTTAGATTTTGCTCTCCTTGGTGACGGCATAGCTTTGTCAGTCTAATTTCTGACCTTGGAGAACTGTGGAGCCAAGGGTTATTTTAAGCACTGAACAATCACAGACTTTTAAAGGCAAAAATTTATGGTTTTTTGGCAGTATGACTCTCTCATAATCTTAAAAGGCTTCCTATCTTTCCAATTATTCTCATTTCCATGTGCCAGTAAGCTCATCTATAATTCTTTTCTAGGCATAGCCTTTCCATCTATTTTATTTCTTTCCTTTCTTGCCTTCAAAGGTCTTTCTCCCTCAATTTAATGGTATGTAATATGACATTAGAAAGTAGGAAGGTCATACCTATTACATTTCAATATTTTTATTTATTTACATTATTCTAAAAAATGGGCATAAAGTTTCTGAGGCGGGGACACATTATTACTCATAGCAGTAACTGCATTAGTTCATTTGGTCTCATTTTTTTCCCTTTCTTGGGTCATGTGGTGAAAGCCAGATAGATGTGACCTTACATGTACCTAGCTCTCTACTCTAAATGAGGAACCCCCAAAATATGAATCTGAGTGTTTATATAGGAGGACAAATATTTCTTTTCTCCTGAGAGAGGGAAAGTAATCTTTACTCCCTCATGTATACAAATTCTCCTTGGAAAGAGAAGGCAAACCTCCTAGGTTCTTACTCTTTGGAATGTGCGGAAACATCTGGAGGTGTGGGAATGGAATTAAGCAGACCTTTCCCAGTTTACAACCCCCACAATATCTCCATAGCCAAGGTTGCATTCCCCTTTGATAGACAACACACATCTCTAGGGAGATGAATCTCAAATCCTCCGTGAGGTAGTTCATTTATTCAGTTATCTTTGTACTTCCAAGGCTTCTCCTTAACCCAAGTTGCAGTAAAACGTGTTTCAAAAAGCGTAACATGAACATACTCACTTTCTGACAATGCCCTTAGCCTAATTTTAACCCTGAAATTTTGCAATCTGCTGATATGTTTTACAGAGTATTTTTCACACAAAGTCCTTTTTTGCAACTTAACCAAAATAATAGCTTTTTATTGAAAGGACAGTTCAGTTACAAATGTCAAAAGCTATTTATATTTTCCAAGAAATAATAGAAAAGGTTTGTGAAATGATAGTTTAAGCTTCTAAAGGGTTATTATATTTCCACTGTGTATTATGCCATAATGGTTGTGTTAATGTAGAAAATCGATAAATGTACTGTAGTTATGGTATTGTTTACTATATTAATTTTATGTTCATGGTTATGTTGGATTAACAAGAAAGTCCAGTAACTCTACATTTTCAGATAAGTCCTTTCTATCTCAGGGAAAGTTTGTATATATGCTTAATACACATTGTCTGATCATTAAAATTATTCAGTTGCTTTTTGAATAGCTTTGAATAGGTTTATGACACAGTGACTGAACTTATTAATAAAAAAATTCTGTAATCTTTTCTATAAAATGTTTGATATCACATCTGAAACATGATTTATAACATAAGATTACATCTAAGAGAAAAGCTTTATTTCCTTATAATGTCATATTTGATGAGATTTTCACTCAGTATGAATTCTTTGATATATAATTAGTTTTGATTTACTGTTGAACACATGCACACTTTCAAATATTCATAACATTTCATTCCTATTTTAGTTATCTTTTGCTCATGAGTGCTTGTATTTTGGTTCTTGAATTCACGTGCATTATCACAGATATGATGGAAGTCCTCTAGGCCTGCAGTCTACACCCCCTCTCTTCTCATGTCCAGGATCATCCTGCGCTGTGAGGGGCATTTTGTGGGGATGTGGGGCACCTCATCGTGTACAACCAAGCTCCTTCCTGTGCCCACCTCTTGTGTAGCATATAAGCTGAAGTGTTTACACACTTGCTGACCAACAGAGGACCCATCTGAGGAACAGGCTCATGTAGGCCCTCAAATTGGTCCCAGGGCTATTTGGACAGGCAGTTATGAGATCTGGTGTACAAAGAGCATATTTAAGCAAGGATGCCATAGGGCTTTGGGTGGGTCCTTCTTTTGGTTCTGGACTTAGTGCCCCGTGGAGAGAGATGGCTTAAAGAGGACCAGAATGGGCCTTTCAAATGGTGACACTCAAGAAAGCAATACCAGTTTCATAAGTCTGAAGACATTGGTGTGAGTGTTCTGGTAAATACTGACATGGAAATTTTTGCTGAAGGCATTCCCACATTTAATACTTATATCACTTTTCTTCCCGATGTGTGTTCTCTTATATAAAGTGACATATGTGTTCAAATTAATTTTTATAGTCATAGTTTCTCTGTATGTAATAAAAATTGAGAACTGACTGCTGGCAGGTTTTCCCATATGTATCTTAAATTCAAAAGGTTTCTCCAATTTGTGTTTGCTAATTTGTAGTGAGATGGGATTTCAAATGGAAAATTCTCAGGACTTTGGGAATTGGTTAAAATGGTATTGAGGGGCCTGAAAAACCAAAAGGGAATAGTGACATACCACAGAGATAATAATTGTGGGAGGAAGCTCTCAGCTCTAGGACTGAGGAACAATGAGAAGAAGATGAGGATAGATATCATGAGTTAGAAATATGAAGGAGAGGCCTGACACATCTGAGGAGACACTTTTGCTGCTGTTGATATATCAGATGGACTGTGATCAAGCCGGTCCTGAGAATGCCAGAAGAAATCAAGGACTTGAAACTAAATATTGCTTCTAAGATGAAGAACCAAGGTTAGCATGATGCTGACTGGAAGAGGAAGCATTTAGAATTGATCACATCCCTTTTCCGTCCTCTTAAAGTATCCTTCAAATTATAGTTCCCCCTGTTGGTGGAAATCATAGTTTCAACATCAGATAGCGAAGTGCAATGTAAACAACCTGTGAAAAGCTATCTGGCCAGTCCTCCAGCCACGTTTAAGAATGGTAGTTTTGGTCTCTGATGTTGACGAATTAAGTACCCAATAGTAGCAATGAAAGGATCAGATGAGGGGAAGTACATTTTTTGACTCATGCAGATTAGTCTCATTGGCACTTTTTATGTGAATCCATGGGTAAGACTGACAGGAATAGAATATGCTGTTCTTTCCATCTGATATTTGAAACTGTCCTCTACAGTGAATGCCCACTGATGAACATTAACATGGATACAAAGATCTTCATATTCTATGCACATTGCAAAAGTTCCTTTGCATATCTCTTCTCCACATATTCTTCTCACCAATATTCCAGTTGTTTCCATGTCACTCTAGATCCACTCAAACCATTGGCCACTGCCAGTGTATCAGGAGCTATCTCCTAGTCCAGGCAAACTGGAAAATCAAATGTATGGTCTGAAATTCTTCTCTTGGGAGAAGTTCTCTTCAGTACTATTTTTTAAGAGCCTTTCTGAATAGAACCGTGATGCTACTTAAGGCCACTCCTTGGTTTCAGGAATATAGTGCAGAACCATCTATAAAAGTCTGAGTTTTTTTTCCTCCTCAGTCAACTTGTCAATGGCATTTTCCATGAAGACATAGATGTAGAATGAGGGAAAAGAGCCAGTGTAGGAGGAGTTGTCAAAAAATAATTTTCTGTGTAAGAGAACCATGAAATAATGCTTTGATTCTCAAGCCCTATGTATAGAAACTGCATTTCTCCTATTGGAAATTGCCAGAACTGTTTATAATATTCCCATTTTAATATTTTTTATAATTATAATTTTATAACTTTCCCAGCAGATTGGCTTGCATTAAAACCTGGGCCAGCTTCAGGCTCCTCTGAAAACTTAATTTTATGGGTTTCCATAAATTAGTAAGAAAAGCACACTCCAAAGTCCTGTCAAGGATTCAAAGAGAACTCCAACTACTGTATTTGTTTTTTAAGAGTAAAAAAGTGAAAGTGAAGTAATTTACCTTTCACTTTGGAGGGAATGTCACAACAAGTAGATCCCAGAAACATGACCGAAGTGATTAGCCCTTGAGTTTTCATAGGATTTATCTCTCTCATCTTTTGGCTCCTCTGTATCTTATTAGATCATCTAAGACAATCCCTGGATTCTGCTTATTTGGTTTAATTTCATGATGTCATCAACGTAGGGGAAGAAATGCCCTATTTTGTAGGATTTTCTGTGATGCAAACCTAAGCAGACTAGAGTTTGGTACAGAAATGGAGAGTTAATTTGGTTCTAAACAACTTTCAGCTATGTTAGGTAAAAGCTGACTTCTCTTCATGTTTTTTCAAATTGTTAAAGAGGGGAAAAAAGCAATTGTCCTATTAGTAGCTGTGTACCAGGTACCCGCACCTTTCTGCAAAAGCCTGTTGAGCCTCTTGACATTCGCTTGCTCAGGTCTAGCCATGCGGGCAAGTGCAACGAAGACTGGGACCACAACACCTGTGGGCAGGGCAGCCCGTGACAGGCAGGGGCCTGGACCTCTTCCTGCACAACTTCAGTGTGAGGCTATGGGAGCAGCTCGCCCACTTTCCTGTCTTGCTGTGGGCAGACTTGGACTTGCTCTTCCCTTGGGAAGCGACCACACCGCACCTGTGCCACCTCGCCATGGTCACGTGTCACTGCTGTGACTCTGTGTGGGTGTCCACCTCCCCTTCCGAGGTCCTTGCACACCACCCCCATTGGCCTTGGCGCTGCTTAGCCCGGATGACCGACCAGCAGCTCCTCAGTTCTAACGTAAACGCTGACAGTAACTTCGCATTACTTGTGGAGAAACGAGATCAAGCAAGAAATGGAGACTCTTCTGGAAAAGCTCTAGCGGAGTGGCAGAGGTGAGGATTTGTAACTCATGTACAATATATATTTAAATCAGTGGATTAAATGTCAGGGGGTGGAAAGTGAAGTTGACACATTTGGAAATGAGAATACCGTAGTGGTTATGAAACGGAGGCAGCATTCAGTGAACACCTACATCGATTTCCTCGTCAGCCCTTCTTTATTCCCAGCTGTGAAGTCCACGGTCCAGGACTGTGCCAGCCTGCCTTACTCGCTCAAGGGCAGCCTCCTCTGCCTTTGACAGAACTTTGGCTGTACTTGGTTTAAACTCTGGGTATATCTGGTTTCTAGCAGAAGATCAAGATCGTATCGGTGTACTATTACTAATCTTTAAAAAAAACAAAAAGCAGAAGGTGCTAGGCGAGCTGTCTTCTGGACTGCCTTGGGGAGAGAGCAGGAATATGATACAGTGTGGCCCAGGGGTCATCCCCTGCAAGGAGTCTGGCTCTGCCCCAGGAAGCCGCAGGGCCTTGGAGGCCCTCTGGGACTGTGAGGAGTCGGGGCACCAGAAGAAGCTGGTAAACATTTCTTAGACATCAGCGTGACACTCCTGGAACTCCCTCATGTCACTTGTTCTGTTGCCCTCAATGGCTTCATGCATCTCCACTGTCCAGATGCGGGAAGAAGAATGCAGAGAAACTGGCTCATACCAGGTATCAGTGGCTTTGCTAATTTGTTCTTTAAAGATACTGCTTCTAAACTAGCAGCTGAAATTGGTGGAATCACTTGATTGAGTTTATGGCTGTACATAGTTACCTGCGGAGATCCACCTGTGTTCTGCCGGTGGCTCTTACTCCCAGCTTCCCTGGGTGTTTGGTGGAGGGAGGGGAGGTTCTGTGGGAGTCCCCTTGGTCTTGCCTTTCATAATAATAGCCCATGTTCCATGAGGTAGGAAGCCAGTGTCTGCCAGTGGTTAAGTATATCTGCTCACACTATGCACCTGGGAAATGGGAATATAGTCACAGGATGGGTCCTTAGGCCCACTGAATTCACTGTGATACAGGCTTGAATGAAAACACCATTTATCATATTATCACTATATGCTCATTTTGACTTGGAGAATATTGTGGCATTTTGGGGCCTTCAAGAATGAATACCAATTTTGAGCCTGTATTTAGTACCTTTTTAAAGGCATGGCTGTCTCCTCTTTCCCATGTACCAGTCACCAAAGAAAATGGTGGTAAATACCTTTGGGAAGACTAGGAGAAAACTTTATAATATGTGTGGCAGTTATTCATGGTCATTCCTCCATGGGAAGTAGCCTTCCTATCAATCACAGTTTGAGTCTGTGAATTCTTGAATCTGTAAATACTGGCTGAGCAGCTGTGACTTCAGTTTTGGTTTCTCAATTCTGTTTGGTCACCAGACCTATTTTTTTTTTCCTGCTATATAGATAAAGTAATGTCTTAGTTTGGGCTGTCTAACAAAATACCTGGGTAGTTTCTAAACAAAAGAAAGTTATTTCTCATGATTCTGGAGGCTGGAAATCCTAGATCAGGGTGCCAGATGATTTGGTTCTGGTAAAAACCCTTTTCCAGTAGACTTCTCATTGTGTCCTCACATGATGGGGGGAGTGAGGGAGCTATCTTGGGCCTCTTTTATAAGGGTATTACTGTCATTCATGAGGATTTCATCACCAAAGGCCCCACATCCTAATATCATCACATTCGGCGTTAGGATTTCAACAGATGAATTTTGAAGAGACACAACATTCAGACCGTAGCAAATAATATTTACTATGCTGCTCATATATTTTATATCTAAGGATACTATGGTTGATTAGACACTGGTCAAAAACTAAAAGCCAAAAAACCCACGTTCTTAGCATTCAGATTATGATTTCATGCTTATGTCCTGTTCCGGTAATTACCACTAACGTCTCACTGGAAGTTAAGCAGTGCCACTTGTTTATTAATATTCTGGGAATGCTTTTTTTTTTTTTTTGCTTTGAAATCAGATTGTTCAAAACCCAAACTTGTCATTTTCTTTCTGCAAACTCTGTGGTGCAGAAGTATCTCTTCCTTATCAGTGTTTTTAAACAATTATGGAACAGAAACATGCAGCACCTTTCAGTATCTCAAAGCACTTGAATCGGCAGACCCTCACAATCAGTCACAGATGATCATTGATTAATTATGATACCGCAGAGCACCATGGATTACTAGCATCCCATTGCTATAAGCAGGGATCCCAGCTCTGTTTTCAAGACCAAGGACAAAAATAATTATCATAAGATTTCATTTTGAGGGCTTGCTTCCCAGTACCTTCCTTGGTACTAATTACTAATTTTATCTTGATCTCACTTTTCTTGTAATACTTACCAAACATCATCAATTAGCAATTAACACACACTGTTTAGTTCCTTCCGTCATCATAGTCATTGGGCCAAGGCTACAAGTTCATTAGATATAGAGTCTTTTTCACATTACCAAGTCTTCGATTTTATGAAATGTTTTGCTACTGTAACATGATATAATATTTCACTGGTCTCTGGAAATAGTTTTCTTACTACCTTCTACTTGATGACCAAGCCAATTATATATATATATATATATATATATATATATATATATATATGATTTTTTTTACAATAGTATCTCACTTTTGTTAGGGTAAGATAGTCTCTAATACAGTAATTAGTAAATCGCCAAATCCCCCTAACAACACACTTAGGTTTGTTTTTTGATTTAATAAAGTCTGTTGTGGCTCCAGAGCTATCTTCCAATTAGTGACTCAATGTTTCAGCCAACATTTGCCTTGCAGATAGGCTATTTAGAAATATAGTTTCTAGGGACACCTGGGTGGCTCAGTGGGTTAAAGCCTCTGCCTTCGGCTCAGGTCATGATCCCAGGGTCCTGGGATCGAGCTCCGCATTGGGCTCTCTGCTCAGAAGGGAGCCTGCTTCCTCCTCTCTCTCTGCCTGCCTCTCTGCCTACTTGTGATCTTTGTCTGTCAAATAAATAAATAAAATCTTAAAAAAAAAGAAAGAAATATAGTTTCTAGGTCAGGAGTAGAGGTGAGATGAATGTTCACACACTGGCTCTTACATACTTCAACATGGGCATGTCAGCCATAACCTCTGCTCAACACTCATTATTCATAATAGTCACATGCCCTGACTTAACAAGTGTTGAGAAATGTGGGGGGAAGGGGCACATGGCTGTAAGGGGAACAGTAAACTGAGAGACTCAGATCATCATCGATACTCTTAATCATTTTAATATGGATTAGATCACTCAGGATAGTTCTTAATTGATAGAAATTTAGATTACTTCCTTCTGATATTAAAAAAATGCTCCTCTGAACGTTCTTGCTTAAATTTTTTGTATACTTATTCATGTATCTCCTTAAGATATATTTTTAGTAATGAAATTTCCAGAAGAAAAAGTGCCTTATTTTCTTACTGATACTATGTGAGATAGATATTCTTCATCCTGTTTCTAATGCTAGGTATTTTCAGTCTTCATATTTGCTGATCTGGAAGAGAAGAAATGGTGTTTTATTTTTTATACTTACTAATTACAGATGAATTTAAACAGGTTCAATTGTCATTGCTGTGCCTTTTGGATTTTATTCTTAAATTTCTGTGATGTCCTTTGCCCAGGTGTCTGTTTTTAAATGAGAATCTTTGTTAGATTCTTCCACTTGGCTCATGCAATGATCCCCTGATGCTATAGTGAAAGAATCATGCTTGTAGCCAGACTCTTTTGTATTTTTTTTATGTGCATCTTTTATGGGCATTTGGAGGCCTTGGTTCTGCTACTGATCATCATTAGAATTTTGTCTTAGTTTTACCCTTCCTATTCTTCCCAGGTGTGTGAGAAAAATTAACTATCTCAGATTAGCCATGGTCTTAAATACTAGTATAGTTGTATGGGTTATGGGATAAAATAACCCTGTGCTCCGTAAGGTGTGTAGGAATGACATGTAGGGTTTTTGTTAGTTTGTTTCTTTTGTTGTTGTTGTTAATCTTTTTTTATGTTTATAGGACATACAATCTGTCTCTGATACTGGAAAAAAACTGTATTATTTCAATTATTGATCAGTGTCTTTTGCTGACAGTATATCATTAATATTGAAGGGTCCATAGAAATCTATAAAAATATTTATCACAAATGGAAGTCTGTTCTGTTTTCATGATTTAACCTTTACCTATGAAACATAACAGTGAACATTTTTAAATAACACTGTTTTCTTTTAAAAATAAGTCCTTGTTTTGCTGTCGATAGTTTTCACATTTTTGAAATTCAACTTTTAACTTGCTAGATTAGTTTACTGACGGTACCTCCATGGTAAACCACACAGTATTGTGATGGTGGCTTTGAAGAGATGACTAATAATTTAGCAAGTATATTGTATCAGAGTTTTGGTAAAGAACTAATCTGGTCAATTTCATTCAAAATTACAAGACTTCTTGCTCACTGAGCCAATAAATATGATAGAATAATGGCTGATGTCTGATGCCAATCACGTACATAGGTGTCTTCAGCCATCATTCTGTTTCCAAAGGAAGCAGCTGTATGTTATTAACTCAGGGGATGGTTCTTTCTGTGCATTCCAGTTCACTTTAATGTATATCTTGCTGAAGAGAAAATATTTTTTCTTTAAGATTATATTGTGGTCTCACATGTATTTACTTCCATTATTTAAAAACAACAAGGGCTTAATTTCTTTGGCACAGCCAAAGAGGAAATGTTGTGGGGTTTGATGTAGCTTCCTCATATGTATTATACTCTGATTCGTATAAAGGTCAATCTAATTCGACCATAACTCCTCAGAGATACTGCATATTAGCAGTTCAGGTGAGTAGACACAGATTGGCTGTGGCTCATTTAGATACCTCAGTTTCAGATATTAGCAACTAGATAGTATCACCCATCTGCATGTCCTCCACACTTACAAGTAGTGCCCGCAATACTTTTACAAAGTGGTTTTTTCTTATGGCATAGATTTACCTCCGTTATGTATTATACTTATTTCTGCCAGACCTAACTTTGATGGATTCCTTCTTATGTTTAAACACATATGGTGCTATTTTGTCACATATTTTTTACCAAGTATAACAGATGACTAAATTGGACAACTTATATTTAGGGAAAGTGACATTTTCGTGTTGTACACTGTAAAACACACATTGGTGGCCTGTGGGAACTTCGGATAAAACATCTTGAGAAAAATCACGTGATTCCTTTAGTCGAGAGGAGGAAGTAAAATGTGTGTGTCTGTGTGTGTGTGTGAGAGAGACAGCCAGTGAGAGACCAGATGATCTTTAAGATATTTTCAAGTACTAAAACTGCATAATTCCATTATAGTACTCTGATCTCCAATCCTTCCTAGCATTGGACCAAGTCATCTTCCTATGTGGCCCATTTACTAGTGATCAGTCATAGAAAAGCCTCCATTTAAAAATTGTGAGTTTTCTTAGAAACGTCCAGAACAGCCTTACTAAGATTCTCTTTATACTTCACTCTCTTTCGTATAAGAGGTGATACCATCTTAAGAGACATATATACGGTAAAAACTTGACAATTGGTTATACTAAGATGAGCCAAAGAGATGTGTTTGCTCAAGCTCAAATTCTTAGGCACAAGGCATTTGGCATGTTTCCGACTCCCAAGAATGGTATATAGTTTGGAAAAGAGTATAAAGGGAACGTGTGAATTAGTACCGTGTGGAGTGCATGTGTGATTACACACACACACACACACACACACACACACGGAGAGAGAGAGAGAGATGTGCTTCCTACTGAAAGAATGTAAACCTTTCTTCATGTGTCTATGGAAATTTTACAAGAATATATGTAATCGTCTGTGTTATAAAGTAAATTATAACAAAATTTTTAAAGCAGAGATCTTACAGGTGGCATTTTTATAATTCAATAAACATACATAAACCATACATACATAAAAATGAAATACATGTTTCTCTTTGCTCACTTCTGAAAAGATTAGAATAGCAGGACAAGTTAAAACATGAAGTCTTAAGGGAAGAAATAAAGCCCAAAAGTTTTAGATAGTAAAATAGGTATTTATGGCTACAGAAGTATTAATGAAAAGTGTATACTCAGAAACAAATAGAAAAAAATGAAAAAAGTAAACTACCCATAAAAGTCTTTGTACAGAGATAGGGCAAAGTGATCAGAGATGTAAGAAAAGGTATAATAAACTCATCCATGTTAGTATGACTGAAACAAGATAATGTGAAACTCGAAGGAAAAACAGCTTAGGTTAAGAAAGTAATCAGGAAGAAATTTTGGAAAATTTAACTCATTGTAGAGCTCTTGTAGACACAAAAGTAAGAATATATATTTTTTTCTTTCTCTGGGACCAAGGCAGGGATTTAATAGGATAGCTGACTGTGTTAACCAAAGAGTGAAGATGTAGACAATTTAATAAAAAATATTATGTCTCAGGGTTTGAGCCGTGGGAGATAGCTGTGGAAAGACAATGTGGGGCTTAGAGGTTCTGGCCCTACTGCAAAGCTCTACCCAAATCATAAGGCCTGTTGGGACAGAACTTTGACTGCCTTCTTCAACCGCACATGGGAGAAACGTGCAATTTCTGGCATAATAAAGCAAAGTCTATTAAACAAGGCATGGTATTGATATTTAATAATTGTGATAGAAAATATTAGAAACTAGGTCACTTGCATTTTCAGGCAGGTATTAAAGATTTTTCTAGAACTTCTCTTAACTGACACTGGGGGAAAGAGATGAGGGACTGACACAGAAGATGCAGTTCTTTTTAAAAAAATATTTTATATATTAGAGAGTCTGTGAGCTGGGAGAGGCGCAGAGAGAGATAGAGAGTCCTCAGGCAGACTTCCTGCTGAGCACAGAGCAGGACATGGAACTTGATCCCAGGACCCTGAGATCTTGACCTGAGCTGAAATCAAGAGTTGGACCCTTAACTGGCTGAGCCATCCAGGAGCCCCAGAAGATGCACTTCTTAGGACAAACAAAGCTCTGTCAAGGGAGAGAATTATGTTTACTCCAACTATGGTTGGAGTTTACTATGCTATCTCAAGAAAAATAAACCCTGAGACTAGGGGGGAAAAAAAAGCAATAACTATCAGAACTGTTTTTTGTTTTGTTTTGTTTGACAGCCCCTGAGCATCATGTGGAGGGTCCAGGCCTTTGCAATAAGGCTAACTACCTCCCTAATCATTCTAGGAATCTACAGTTGCATCTTCTGTTTTGAAAATTAGTTTTCTTATTCACCATTATGTCTTTTGCCTCTCTTTTGCTCCTACTTACTGTGGGCATATCTTTGGCTATTCTTGGGACTCAAAGAAAAAGCTCTTTTAGAGACACCCACCCAAGTACTAGGAGTATTGTTGGTTCTAGGCACTGAGTTCTCCATCCATGTCGTTTCTCAAATGTAATGATACCACAGCGAAACATAACTTTTGATGAGCTGTTTGTGTTCCAGGTGTGATCCTAAGCATTTCATGTACAACATCTGATTTTATCCTCATGTTCCTGGGTATCCTATATCCTCTTATTTTAGCCCTTGTATATATTGTGGAATATAATTGCAGAATAGAAGGTAAATTCACAAGAAGAAAGAAAGCTTGGTCTGACTGATACAAAGTCATTTTTAGGGTGTGATGTTTTGGTTTTCATTATTAAGGCAGTGATTGCTTAAGTTCACATTCCTTCTACTATTATTGAAATAGGAGAAGAAAGTATTCTACTAAATGGAACATTTTACAACAAAAAGCCAAACTATGAAAAAGACATAAGGATATTTAATCCTGAATGATTGAAAAGCTCGAAAAGGAAGAAAGTTACTACCCAGAAAGATGTAAAATATGACTGTGCTTATAAATAAGAAAATAAGTTCTATAAATGAAGTTATTAAGATATAAGGCAAAAATAATAAAAAATAGTCACTATTTGCTGAGCACCTACTGTGTATGCAACCTTACTCTAACATTTTTATATGTGCTATTTTACTTAACCTTCACAATATCCCTACTAGGCAGGTACTTTTAAAGGCACTCAAATAAAGTAAATGTTTCATGTGTGCTGCTTCCCACTCTGAGCAGTGGTTGAAGGTAGCAGAAGTTTTGGGTTGAGAGCATAGTCTTAGCCTAAATGAAGGATATAGAGAAGAGATGACACCATGACATTTAGTATCTGACTTTGCTGCTTCAAAAGGCTTTTAAAGGCTTTTAAAGCGAACTATCTGAGATCATGGAGAAAATGTGTAAATTACAGTTCTGGGAAAATTTCTTTGATTTCATGAAAAGGCAAGGGTGAGGAATGAAGAACTAATACTTTGAAGATACAGACTCTGTCCAGTAGCAAAATATATAAACCTTATGAATATGCAATGAACTCTGCAGAACGGTCCATAAGGTGGAACACATTATGTAATAAAGGAGGATAAAATAGATTCTGGCGAAGTAATGAAACAGGTCTGTGTTGAGTTAATTAGAAACTACTGTGCAACGTTTGGAGGATTTGTATTGGTCTTTGTTGGAGAATCATTAATGTGTATTATATGTAAATAAATTTAATAATAACTTGTGAAAATCGAATGATGGACATGGAGAAATTTGAAATGATATTAAAGCACTAAATAGATGTAAAGTAATTTTAATCCCCCTCTTTAATGAAATCAGTTCTTTGATTAGATATTGCAACAGTATTTTGGTTTTTTTTTTTTTTTTAATCAGTTCTACATTTTCTTTAAAAAGACCAAGAGGTGTCCAGCAGGATATGTGTGTGTGGGGTGGGGGAGAGACAGAGAAAGAAACCAAGAAGGGAAAGGCTCTGGGCTCAGACTTCACTAACTAGTTGTGGAAACTTGGTAATTGTTCTCAGTGAGTCCCAGTTACTTCAATTATAAAATGGAGAAATAAACAGAATTTATGCTTAGTAATTGTTTTGAAGATTAGGAGAGATTGTCTTTGTAACTACAGTGCCTGGTTGTATCTTCAGTTCCTTCACACACCAGACATATTCTTGTATTGCATTATCCTATTTTATTTTCATAAATTTATATTCACAGATGACATATATATATATATATATATATATATATATTTAAATTTTTTTAAAATGAGACTGGTTCTGAAAAACTGAAATAGTGAAGAAAACTGTGCTGAAATACAACAAAGTTTTCAGTTCAAAAACATCCATTGGGTACTTTCCATAAGCAGGATTGTACCATGTGTTGCATTCTGGCTGGGGATAAAAATACATGTTGCTATAGTAAATAATAGTAATATTTTATCAGTGCCATTAATTCTGGGCCAGGGGAAGCACATAGAGTATTGAGAGAGAAAATACTTTTTTTCTTTTAGAAATCAAGGTGAGGCTTGATATGGAAACTAATGCTTGAGTTGGCTTGAGGAAATGTAGGATTCTTTTTTTTTTTTTTTTGGCAGAGATGTTGGTGGGTGGACAATACAATTTCAGGAAAACATTGGCATAGAGGGGTTGTAGAAAATGTGGAATGTTTTTAAGGAATGGCATTAATTTGGTAGAATAATTAGTATCTTGTTAACTCTCATTTCTTTGTTCCTCCTCGTAATCAAACTTCTATTTATCTATCTATATTTATTTTTAGGTGGGGGGAGGAAGGCGGGAGGGGCAGATGGAGACGGAGAAAGAGAATCTAAAATAAGCTCTATGCCGCACAGAGCCCAGTGTGGGGCTTGATCTCACAGTCATGAGATCGACCTGAGCTGGAATCAAGAGTCAGACTTTTTTTTTTCTTTTAAACAGTTATTTATTTGAGAGAGCATGAGAGGTGGGGGTAGGGGCTGAGGGAGAGGGAGAAACAGAATCTCAAGCATACTTACCCCTGAGCAGGGAGCTGGACTCAAGTCTTGATCTCATAAACCTGAGATCATGGCCTGAGCCAAAATCAAAGTTAGACACTTAACCGACTGAGCCACCTAGGCACCCAATCTTCTCTCTTTTAATTTATTCTCCAGAAATTTTAAATACACAGCTCAAAAAGCTATTTTACCCATCATCTCTCACATTGCTTTTGCTGTACTTCCATGAGATCCTTATTTTTTTTTTAAAGTAAAACATTGTAAATATAGTGAAGAAACTCCGTTCCTCTTTCATATTCCTTCTCTTCCTCTCCAGGAGGAATTGCTATTCAGAATTTGGGATTTGTCCTTACTAGTCCATATTTTTAAACACTTATCACATATATGTACATTCATAAATAATACATAATATCATCTAGCATTGCCCTTTTCGAACAATGTTTGGTACCATGTGTTTCTTTTGCATGTGGTGCCACATGCCACACCTTTCCAGCACACTATCAATGCCTTGTCAACGTGAACGGATCCCTTGGTCCTCCAGCTGTCAGTGCAAACACACTACATAGGTCTTTCACTCCTTCCAGGAGCTTTACTTAGCCAGCTGACAAGAAAACCTTTGTAGTAATCCTGTGAGAGCTTCTTTAGAGTTTCAGTTTCCTTAACTCCATATCTTATTAAATTCTATACCTTTTTGTAATAACTTCCATTGGACATTTATTTAAATCATTTTGCCAAATATTTAATTGATGATTTGGTCTTGATTCTACCTACCTTTGTCATACACCAGACCAAACTCATATTCTGGTTCACTAGGAAGAGACATTTCATGCCATCTTTGCTGCTCATTATTTGTAATTTAATATTCACAGCTGAAAGCAATTTATTTTAATAGTGAATAATTCCTTCTGGGGGATATTTTCAGGATATCCTAGGGGAAAGAAGAATAGGAGGGTACCACTTGAGAGTGCTGAAAGGCCTTCATGTAAACTTTTGAAACTATTTCCCCGGGCTGATACTGCCATGGGGGCTGAATGTCCCATGACTGGCATTTTTCCTTATAGATCCTTCCAAGAATCTATGTATATTTCTACCTGGCTACAGCATGATGCTTTTTGGAAAATGAAATATACTGGGTAACATTTTAACACGGGGAGATTCATAAGATTAAATAAACTTTGTGTAGGTTTTTTACTGAAAAATGAGAACCACCTATTGGCTAAATTTTAGCAGAAAAATACATACTAAACAAACTTGAGATTAAACTTGAGATTAAACAAACATATTTGAAAAGCGTTCACTTTCATTGTTTTTGGAAAAAATTCACTTAGTACTTGACAATGTTAGGGATAATATCTGTACATGTTATGCAATCAGTATGTTAATTTGAATTCTATCAAAATGGAAAAATCACAACCATAAAAGAATTGCTCATGTAACGTAACATTTTTACACTATACATGTTTGTGTATCACACACATAATACACACATACACATGTATATATGATTTAAAGGTAATTAAACATGAGTTTTATATTTGCAAACTCAGATTATTCCTTTGAAGTCCATAATTTCAGAAATCTTTTGTGTAAAACAGTTTCATATTGAGTTATGAAACACATTTCAAAAGGGGTTTTGATTTTGTCACTGTGCCACCTATGAGTTTTTGTTTCTCCTGAAAATACAGTGATGAGAATTGGCAGGTAAAGTCTCAGTGCTAAGAGAAGGAACACATCACATGTGTTCTTTTTTTACCCCCATTATCTTTTCAGTGTTCCAAAATTCATTTTATGTACCATACCCAGTGCTCCATACAGTATGTGCCCTCCATAATACCCACCACCAGGCTCACCCAACCCCCCACCCACCTTGTCCTCCAAAACCCTCAGTTTGTTTCTCAGAGTCCACAGTCTCTCATGGTTTGTCTCTCCCTCCGATTTCCCCCATCTCACGTCTCCTCTCCATCTCCCAATGTCCTCCGTGTTATTCCTTATGCTCCACAAGTAAGTGAAACCATATGATAATTGACTTTCTCTACTTGTCCCGTCCATGTTGATATAAATGTTGGGTATTCATCCATTCTGATGGAGGCATAACACTCCATTGTATGTATGGACCATATCTTCTTTATGTATTCGTCCATTGAAGGGCATCTTGGTTCTTTCCAGTTTGGCGACTGTGGCCATTGCTGCTATGAACATTGGGGTACAGATGGCCCTTCTTTTCACTACATCTGTATCTTTGGGGTAAATACCCAGTAGTGCAATTGCAGGATCATAGGGAAGCTCTATTTTTAATTTCTTAAGGAATCTCCACACTGTTCTCCAAAGTGGCTGCACCAACTTGCATTCCCACCAACAGTGTAAGAGGGTTCCCCTTTCTCCACATCCTCTCCAACACATGTTGTTTACTGTCTTGTTAATTTTGGCCATTCTAACTGGTGTAAGGTGGCATCTCAATGTGGTTTTGATTTGAATCTCCCTGATGGCTAATGATGATGAACACTTTTCATGTGTCTGTTAGCCATTTGTATGTCTTCTTTGGAGAAGTGTCTGTTCATGTCTTCTGCCCATTTTTTGATGTGACTATCTGTTTTTTGGGTGTTGAGTTTGAGGAGATCTTTATAGATCTTGGGTATTTGTCTGTAGTGTCATTTGTGAATATCTTCTCCCATTCCGTGGGTTGCCTCTTTGTTTTGTTGTCTATTTCCTTTGCTGTGCAGAAGCTTTTGATCTTGATGAAGTCCCAAAAGTTCTTTTTCTAATTTGTTTCCTTTACCTTTGGAGACATATCTTGAAAGAAGTTGCTGTGGCCAATGTCGAAGAGGTTACTACCTATATTCTCCTCTAGGATTTTGATAGATTTCTGCCTCATGTTGAGGTCTTTAATCAATTTTGAATTTATCTTTGTGTATGGTGTAAGAGAATGGTCAAGTTTCATTCTTCTGCACATAGCTGTTCCAATTTTCCCAGCAGCATTTATTGATGAGACTGTCTTTTTTCCAGTTTATATATTTTCCTGCTTTGTGGAAGATTATTTGACTATAGAGTTGAGGGTCCATATCTGGCTCTCTACTCTGTTCCTTTGGTCTATGTGTCTGTTTTTGTGCCAGTACCATGCTGTGTTGGTGATCACAGCTGTGTTGTAAAGATTGAAATCAGGCAATGTGATGCCCCCAGTTTTTTTTTTTTTTTTCAAAATTTTCTTAGCAATTCAGGGTCTATTCTAGTTCCATACAAATTTTAGAATTGTTTGTTCTAGCTCTTTGAAAAATGCTGATGGAATTTTGATCAGGATGGCATTGAAAGTATAGATTGCTCTGGACGGTATAGACATTTTAACAATGTTTATTCTTCCAATCCATGAGCAAGGAATGCTCTTCCATCTTTTTGTGTTGTCTTCAATTTCTTTCATGAGTGTTTGGTAGTTCCTCGAGTATAGATCCTTTAGCTCTTTGGTTAAGTTTATTCCCAGGTATCTTATGGTTGTTGGTGCTATAGTAAATGGAATCAATTCTCTAATTTCTCTTTCTATATTTTCATTGTTAGTGTAAAAGAAAAGAACTGATTTCTGTACATTGATTTTGTATCCTACCACATTACTGAATTGCTGTATGACTTCTATTAGTTTGGGGGTGGAGTCTTTTGGGTTTTCCATATAAAGTATCATGTCATCTGTGAAGAGAGAGAGTTTGACTTCTTCATTGCCAATTTGAATATATTTTATTTCTTTTTGTTGTCTGACTGCTGTTACTAGGAGTTCTAGTACTGTGTTGAACAGGAGTGGTGAGAGTGGGCATCTTTGTCGTGTTCCTGATCTCAGAGGGAAAGCTGTCAGCTTTTCCCCATTGAGGATGATATTTGCTGTGGGTTTTTCATAGATAGATTTTATGAAGTTGAGGAATGTTCCCTCTATCCCTATACTTTGAATCATTTTAGTCAGGAACGGATGCTGTATCTTGTCAAATGCTTTTTCTGCATCAATTGAGAGTGCCATGTGGTTCTTCTCTCTTATTGATTTGTTCTATCAAATTGATTGATTCGCAAATGTTGAACAACTCTTGCATCCCATAGATAAATCCCACCTGGTCATGGTGGATAATGTTTTTCATGTACTGTTGGATCCTATTAGCTAGGATCTTGTTGAGAATCTTAGCATCCATATTCATCAGGTGTATTGGTCTGAAATTCTCCTTTTTGGTGGGGTCTTTGCTTGGTTTGGGGATCAGGATAATGCTGGCTTCATAAAAAGAATCTGGAAGTTTTCCTTCTGTTTCTATGTTTCTGAAACGGCTTCAGGAGAATAGGTATTATTTCTTCTTTGACTGTTTGGTAGAATTTTTTTTTTAAGATTTTATTTATTTATTTGAGAGAGAGGCAGTGAGAGAGCATGAGCGAGGAGAAGGTCAGAGGGAGAAGCAGACTCCCCGTGGAGCTGGGAGCCTGATGCGGGACTCGATCCCAGGTGTCCGGGATCATGACCTGAGCCGAAGGCAGTCGTCCAACCAACTGAGCCACCCAGGCGTCCCTGTTTGGTAGAATTTTGCAGAGAATCTTTCAGGTCCTGGGCTCTTGTTTTTTGGGAAGTTTTTGATCACTGCTTCAATCTCATTACTAGATATTGGTCTTTTTCATGTTGTCAGTTTCTTCCTGATTCAGTTTTGGAAGTTTATAGGTTTCCAGCAATGCATCTATTTCATCTAGGTTACTTAACTTACTGGCATATAGTTGTTGATAATAATTTCTGATGATTGTTTCTATTTCCTTGGTTTTAGTCATGATCTCTCCCTTTTCATTCATAATTTTCTTAATTTGGGTACTTTCTATTTTCTTTTAGATTAGTTTGGTCAATGGTTTATCAATCTTATTGACTCTTTAAAAAAAAAAACAGCTTCTAGTTTCATTGATGTGTTCTGCTGTGTCTCTAGTTTCTATCTCATTGATCTCTGCTCTAATCTTGATTATTTCCCTTCTTGAATGTGGGGTTGGCTTAATTTGTTGTTGATTCTCCAGTTCTTTAAGGTATAAAGAGAGCTGGTATATTCTGGATATTTCAGTTTTTTTGCGGGAGTCTTGGATGGCTATGTCTTTCCCCCTTAGGACCACCTTTGTCATATCCCATAGGGTTTGGACCAAGGTATCTTCATTCTCACTGATTTCCATGAATTGTTTGAGTTCTTGTTTGATTTCCTGGTTGATCCAAACATTCTTAAGCTGGGTGGTCTTTAGGTTCCAAGTGTTTTAATTCCTTTCAAACTTTTTCTTATGGTTGAGTTCCAGTTTCAAAGCATTGTGGTCTGAGAATATGCAGGTAATAATCTCAGTCTTTTGCTATCGGTTGAGCCCTGATTTGTGACCCAGTATATGGTCTGTTCTGGAGAAAGTTCCACATGTGCTTGAGAAGAATGAGTATTCTGTTGTTTTAGGGTGGAATGTTCTGTATATATCTATGAGGTCCATCTGGTCCAATGTGTCATTCAATGGTCTTGTTTCTTTATTGATTTTCTGCTTGGATAATCTGTCTATTACTGAGAGTGGCATGTTAAGATCCCCTGCTATTAATGTATTCATATCAATATGACTCTTTATCTTGATTAACAGTTGTCTTATGTAGTTGGCTGCTCCTCTATTGGGGGCATCAGTATTTACAGTTGTTATATTTTCTTGGTGGATAGACCCTTTAAAAATGAGGTAGTGTCCTTCTTTATCTTTGACTAGAATCTTCCATTAAAAATCTAATTTATCTGATAGGAGAATTGCTACCCCAGCTTTTTTTGAGGCCCATTAGCATGAAAGATGCTTCTCCATCCCTTCTCTTTCAATCTGGATGTATCCTTAGGTTCAAAATGGGTATCTTGTAGACAACATATGCACAGGTCCTGTCGTTTTATCCAGTTCTGCAGCTCTGTGCCATTTTATGAGAGTGTTTAGGCCATTCACATTGAGAGTGATTATTAAAAGATGTTTTTATTGACATCATGTTGCCTGTGAAGTCCTTGTTTCTATAGATTATCTCTGTAAATTTCTGTTCTATGACACTCTTCAGTTCTTTCTTCTTTTATAGAACCCCCAATATTTCTTGTAGTGCTGGCTTGGTATTCACATACTCTTTAAAACCTTGCCTGTCTTGGAAGCTTTTTATCTCTCCATCCATTTTGAATGTCAGCCTTGCTGGATAAACTATTCTTGGCTGCATGTTCTTCTCATTTAGTGCCCTGCATATGTCATGCCAGCCCTTTCTGGCTTGCCATGTTTCTGTGGGCAGATCTGATGTTATTCTGATGGACCTCCCTCTTTACTTAAGGAATCTCTTCCCCCTAGCTGCCCTCAAGAGCTCCTGTCTAAAATTATGATTCATCAGTTTCACAATCAGGTGTCTCGTGGTCTTTCTACATCCTATGATCTTGGAGGGTGATCTTTCTGCTTCTGGGACACAAATGCTGGTTCCATTCACCAGATTGGGAAAATCTTCATGGAGAATTTGTTCACGTATATCTTGTATTCTTCTTTATTTCTCCTCCCCCTCAGGGATCCCAATAATTCTGACATTGGAATGTTTCATGACATTATTTATTTCCCTAGTTGTTTTCATGGATATTAAGTTGTTTGTTCCAGGCCTCGTCCTGATCCTTCTTCTCTGTCAGTTTGTCCTCTAGATCACTAATTCTGTCTTCTGCCTCAATTACTCTAGCTGTTAGAGAATTTAGATTAGATTGGATCTCATTGATAGCATTTTTAACTTCTTCCCGGGCAGCTTTCACTTCTGCCCTAACCGATTCCATGTTGTCATTAATGGTTTTCTCCAACCTAGCATTGCCTGAATAATTGTTACCCTGAATTCCCTGTCCGATATACTGTTTATTTCCATATCCAATAACTCTGATGGAGAGGGCACAGTCTCTGAATTTTTCTTCTGTTGCCTGTTCCTTCTCCTAGTCATTTTGGTGAGAGGTGGTTGAAGGGATGTGTAGCTGAATGTATCAACCATGGTCCAGGCAAGGTGCACCCTGGAACGCTTCTAAACAATCGGAAGTCACCACCAAAAAGAAAGAAAAAAGAAAAGAAGAGGGAAAGAGAGACAGAAAAAAAAGAGAGGGCCCAGCCAGAATGAGCTCCAAAGGTAAGATTTTAAGGTATATAAACAAAAACAGACAAACAAAAAGACTGACAAAAGTAACTGACAAGAAAAAAAAAAAAAAAAAGAACCCAGCCAAAAAGAACCCCAAGGATAAGATTTATATACTACCATAACAAAAACAAATACACAGAAACACTGACAGAAGAAAAAGATGGGAAGGTGGTTATAAATCCTCAGTGTGGGTGAAGAAGGTTATTTTGATTCTTCTTGGGTATATCTTGATATCTTTGTTAAAGGACTCAACTTACCAGAGATAAAGGGAGATTCAAACTGGTATATTTGGGGTAGTACTGATTAGGGAAAGAGTATTACTTTGGAGCTTATATCTATATGTATATTAAAAAAATAGAAAAGAAAAAGAAAACCACAGGTATATGTATGAAAAAAGTTCAAGTTAAAAGGTTATTATGGAATATGTTGTATTGAACCTCTCATGAGGTTCAATATATTGTTTTCCCCTGATATTGGGGTTTTATGGGGACCCTGTGGTCATTGTCCTCTCGTTCTTTCGGCTGGCTTTCTGGGGTTGGGGACTGCCACGTTGGTTTTCAGGCAGTCTAGCTTGGGTTGAGTCCTCCTGCCCCCTGTCAAGGGGCTCTGGAAACCAGTTTTTCAGGCTTTTGTTCTCTGAAGTTGTTGTTGTTGTTGTTGTTTTTTCTTTTTCTTTGGCTGCTTTTTGAGGCATTTTGGAGGTTTAGAGGAAAGCAAACTGCACCGAGACCTCTGTTTCAGAGAGAAGCCTCAGTCTGCTTCCCTCTGTGTGGTCCAGAACACATATTCCCTCTCTGCAAAAATCCCTCTCTGCACGCTGAGCCGTGCAACCTGCTGCAGGCAGAGCACGTCCCCAGCCACCATCTCAGGGGTCACCTGGAGCTCCTGCTTATCTCTGCACCCCCGTGCCAAAACCGTGAGCAATATTGGTCCAGGGAGCCCGCTCCTAGTGTCTGCCTCTTCCAGGACTACAGACCTCAGGTTGCCAACTCTTGTGATCGCACTGAGGCTGGGAGAGTCCCAACCCTCTGCCTGTCCTAGAGACTGCACGCTAGGACGGAGAGACCAGGATGGAGCTGTCTCAGGGTTGGCAGGGAGTGGGTCACACCCCGGTAGTGCAGTAAGTAAAAGTTCTAGGGAGTGCAGGCCGGCACTGTCATCAGATTGCCTCATGTCGGGGCTGGAGTGAGCCCAGCCCAGCCGTGATGCAAGCCGGCAAACCCAGGGCTCAGCTGTACTCTCTCTAGCATGGATGGTTGCTGGCGGTGGCCATCCTGGGTCCATGGGCTTAGGCCCATGCCCATGACCACCTTGTTCCACCAGTTTCCCCTTAAGATCTTTTGCTCTTTTTGAGTGCTTTTAACCAGACTCCAATATAATGCTGGTCCCCAATCACAGGGCACTTTCATATTGGGGCATTACTTTCCAGTGGGTCGCTTCTGATGGCCCCCTCCCCCTTTTGTTTATCTTCCGATATGAGTCGGATCATTCCCAGTATGCTTTACCTCTCTACTGGTGTCCTCTGCCCCCGTGGAGATCCAGAAGTGTGTAATCCCACATCTCAGGCTGATTTCATGGGTGTTCAGAGTGTTCTGGTAGATAATTAGCTCATTTTAGGGGACCGGTTGAAACAGGGTCTCCTACTTCACAATCTTGCCCCTCCTCTCCACATGTATTCTTAATTGCTGTTTGCTTTGGTAGGTGTTTTGGCTGGTGAGACAAGAAAGGTCAAGTATGAATACAATGGATATTCTGGGATGTAGGCCTTCAGTAACATTCTTTAGCTTTGGGGATCATGTAAAGACACTTTTTGCAATAGACCTGTGGCCTTTTTAGTAGATTGCTATTTCATATATTCATTACTAATACAATATGTTAACTGATACCTTTGGGCAACAAAATATCCTTTTCACTCACATATCTCTTCTTCTGTTTAAAGGAACAAAAATTACATACAAGGTTATCAAAATTTCAGTATTATTTCTTATTAGCTAGAGGGAGTGCTTTCAGTTTCTTTGAGTATCACTCATGGGGCCTAAATTGGAAGAGTAAAGTTTATATTTAGATATGTAAGCTTTTTCACTGAAATTAGGAAGAAAAAAAAAGTAGTGGGAGATTTCACAACTGCGAAGATTTACAGACATTTTGAATTATGGTTGATTAATAAATAATACATGGAAAGCACAATAATGAATAGAATATTCTCTTATAACTCACTGGAATCATGAGTTTGTATAGGTGGTATTATAACATTTCATAATTTTTAAAAATATTGCCATTATTTCTCAAGTTATATTTGATATTAGTTTAAGCATCAACTATGGTAAATACAGCATAGTGATAGATATGTTAGTTATATGGCCTTTTTTTTTTTTTTTAAGATTTACTTACTTATTTTTAGAGAGAAAGCATGAACAGGAGAGGCAGAGAGAGAGAGAATCCCAAGAAGACTCCATGCTGAATGTGAGCCCTACTTGGGGCTTGATCTCAGGACCCTGAGTTTACAACCTAAGCTAAAACCAAGAGTCAAACAGTTAACCAACTGAACCACCCAGGTGCCCCATGTTATATGGTCTTCTTAAAATTTACATTAACTTTAGGTTTACATTGAAATAAAACTGGAGGACAGCCACTCCAGTGTTTCACAATTTGTGCTCTGAGCACCCTTAGGACAATTCATTGCTTATTAACCAGCAGCTACGAAGTGGTCAACTTATGACTGTTCACTAATGAAGCAAAGTTATTTTGCTGCAACTGATTTTTATTGAAGAAAAGCCTAGGGGTCATATCTACAGTGGGTTAAAACTGACAGATTAATTTAAATTCATTCAGCAGTCCAGCTGAGACAACTCTGGTAAGGTGGTAGTCATAATTTATCTGTCTGAAAATGTTCTGACCTTATTTGCTTCCCAAGCTATGAATGAATGATTTTTAAATGGTTCAGCATTCAGGATGAGTGTTGGCAAGTAAAAATCCCATAACCCAAGAGGAATAATGTGACAGCAGAAGTTTAAAGCCTAAGTCCACAGCAGGGACTCTCAACATGAAATTACCTCTTTCAGATCATTCATATTTAAAATCTCTTCTCTTCCCTCTCTTCTTTCCTCCCTTTTCCCTACCCTCCTTCCCTCCTCGCTCCTTTCTTCTTTCTCTCCTTCTCTCTTTCTAGAACCAACTTAGTGTATATCCTAGAGATGATTTGTATTTGTAAACAATATGCAAGAATGATTTCTATTTTAAAGGAATCTACATTTCTAGAGTAAGCAGAACAAGAGAACTAGCTCTGGACAACATAGGAAAAAAACTTGAATTTTATTTTTTCATTTAGTAAGTTAGTTTTGTTTCTCTTTTTTTGTACATTAAATCTCATGGCCATCTAGAAACAAAATTGTAGAATAGATGGAATTTGCTTTTCTTCTCCCTGCCTGATAGCACCTCTCTTCCAGTTTCTGTGCTCCCCTCTCTGAGCAGAGACCCTTTCCTGCTTTTCCGTATTTTGGTATTTCAAATAAAGCTTTTGTGTATGGAATGTGAATCTATTCCCTTTCCATCTGAAGACAGTTAGAAAACTAGAGCTTACATGTTGATGGCACAAGTAGGTTTAAGAGTACATTAACTTGCATTATTAAATGGTATTTTCTGCAGCCACACTACAATGTAGTTAAAATGACTTTGTTAACTTCCATACATAATGAACCTTGGTTCAGAAAGGTCAGGTGACATAAACAGTGCCATTCAGTAAGTGGCCATGGCAGAACCAAAACCCAGATCTTCTGTCTTCTGACATATACTTCAGCATTCTTTTTTTCTTTCTTTTTTTTTCTTTTAATTTAAATTCCATTAGCCAACATATAGTACATCATTAGTTTCAGATGTAGTGTTCAATAATTTATCAGTTGCATACTTCAGCATTCTTTCCATGGCCTTAATTCAGAAAGGTATTGGTTAGTTAAATCTTATGTGGTATTTATGTATGATAAAAATGTCCTTCAGTTTTTATCCTAGGATACATTGTATTGGGGGCAATTTCTAAATCCAATGAGAAGAACATCAAGTGGTAGAATTTCAGTCACTAGCAGGAGTGTATTAGCTGTGAAAATACTGTAAGAAAGGTCTTTTTGGTATCTGCTCAGCAGATAAGCTCTAACTGAGTTCACCTGTATATAAAGCTGACCCTTGCAAATCTGATCATTTACTTATACCACTTTTTAAAAAAATTTTAATAATTTTTTAAAAATTTATTTATTTGTCAGAGAGAGAGGGAGAGAGAGCAAGCGAGCACAGGCAGACAGACTGGCAAGCAGAGGCAGAGGGAGAAGCAGGCTCCCTGCCGAGCAAGGAATCCGATGCAGGACTCGATCCCAGGACACTGGGATCATGACCTGAGCCGAAGGCAGCCGCTTAACCAACTGAGCCACCCAGGCGTCCCTACTTATACCACTTTTTGATAGAAAATTGTATCATTCAAATGCTGGCAGTAGACATAAACAAGGTAATTGTAGACACATAGCACAATTATTTAGAACACAGGCTTTGATATGAAACAGTGGGATGAAGTACTGCCTGTATTTTACTACCTTTATAACCAAGGTTTGGTTAATTAACCTTGCGCAATTTTATTTGCCTTAGTGGAAAATGGGAATGATTAGGTCTAATACTCAGCTTTTATGTATATGACTGTATTGATTGCCCACTCTTCAATTTTTTGAGTCATAGTGACTTAAAAAGTTATACTACTTTTCAGATGACTGCTTTGTTTTAGTCTAGTACTTTTTCAACCTACAACTTAATAAATTATCTACATTAAACATATTTACGCAAGTTTCAGGCAGAAACATATTGACTAATTTTTTCAAAACATTGTCTTTTGGTTAGAGAATATTCTACAAAATGATTTCCAATCACTTTGTTAGCATGTTTGTGTGCTTTGAAGTGAGAGGTATAAAGAGGTAGATGCTTCCTTGACATTTCAGTCTGTTGTGAGCACACACTAGTTTCATTTATTTTGAAGTGCTCTCAGATTTTGCCTTTATTTTGTGCTTCA